>OVAP01005610.1:2071-12828 GCA_900406295.1 Aurinia saxatilis | reverse complement strand
AACAGCAATATTAACATGTTATTTCATATTATTGTTGTCATGCTTAATAAACTTCCTAAGAAGTGACTTTTTTTTTCGTGACAATCTAATTAATTATACGAGTTGTTCTTTGAGAATTATACAAGGTTTTCCGTCAAATACCATATTTGGACCTCTGGTTGGGCCATAAACTTTATCAGTAATATGATATATTTATAAAATTCATGTATTGCAATCTTATAGATATAACAGAGGACTATAGATTTTTATTTTCTAAAAGAACGAAAAATTTATTTAGCTGATATTTCCNTTTTCTAAAAGAACGAAAAATTTATTTAGCTGATATTTCCTCAATAATGTGTTCAACTTTTAGTAATACATAGATCTCATAGTTACCAATAGTTTTCTTTTATTCAACACAAATCATGAATTATTAAATCAGTAAAATTCATGTCAATATGTTTAATTACTAATTTTTAAATTAAATTTTAAAACTCAGTTGTATTCTAGGTTTTATACGAAATTTTTTGTTAATCTAGAAAAAATATACACACTTTAAGAATTTTCTTTTTGCAATGAAAAATCTAATATCATTATAAAAATTTACGTAACTAATTTAGTTAGGATCTTTATGTGAACTGAGTTTAAGTGGTATGTACAAATTAGAGGTATTTTAATGTTATAAAGAAAATGGAAAGCAAATCATCCTTGTTAAACAAAAACAAATCCGTTTTATCCGGTTTTGTATGTTTTTATGGTTAATAATAATAAAAAAACAATGGAAAAATAATATATATATATATATATATAATTCATACAGACAAGAAACAAAAGTATATAATACTATAGAATAATAAAAAGAATCGGAGATTTTGTAGAGTTGTTAACAAAGAAAAAAATAGACGTTTAGTAACTAAAGAAATTGTCTTTGCGAGTTTCTAGCATATATGTATATGGTTTTTCTAATTTATTAATAAAATTCATCCATATATATTTATTTATTTTACTGTTTTTAGCACTCACTTCTTATATAAATAACCTGATTGAAACACACAAAACATATATTAAGAAACTTTTTCTCAGTATGCCCACAGTAGTTATCAAACATATCAATTTTCTTTCATCATATTGTTAACAATCATGTTCCTTGCATCTCAATGACAGACGCTGATATAATCAATTTTTGCAAACAAACGGCTTATTCAGACGTTTGCCAGACAATCATTGTCCCGGATAAATGTATACCAACTGCAAAAGATTTAAGTGATGTGCTTGTAATTGCAGTAAGTACTATATGATTAGTGTAAACTGTTTACCATCTAATTAATCAGAGATACATTTTTATAGAGACTAATGTATTACAAAAGATTTGTTATATCCTCTATACACTTAGATTTGATACAAAACAATCCATGTAATAAAAACTAGGAGATAGTGGTTAGTGGAAATGTTGTAACATAAAATATTTATCGGAAAAATGTAGAAGATATCAAGAAATTGTGGTTTGTTTCGATCAGATATCTCAACTCCAAAACCAAGTGATCGACGCAAACAATCAAATGTTGGGTGGCCGTCGAAGTTTCAGTGGTCCGATTGGAAAAAGACAGATTAGCTTTTGCGAGCAGAAATATGCATCGGCATCCAAAATATTTTAGAAGGCTTTAGGATCAGCACAACAAAAAAAGAATCGTTATATGCAACAACTAGTACAACCAGGCGTTGTAGCTGTTCGCCAATGTGAAGCCGAAAGGGTAAGAAATGGTCCGAAACAAAAGTCTCAAGTAACATTCTATAACACCAATATTGACAAACTATTCCATATAATTGTTGTCATTCTTAATAATATTAATAAGAAGTGAATTATTTTTTGTTACAATCTACTTTGTTACAATTGAATCAATTATATGAGCTGTTCTTTGTTTTCTTTAAAATTATATTAGGTTTTTTTTGTCAAATAACACTTTTGGACAACCTAATATGTTTAGATAACCACAAAAAAAAAAACTTGAAAACTAACTTTTTGGGGGGGGGGACGGAAGTACCTTTTTCTTACTTCAAATTTTAGTAAACAAAACAAAATACAAATATTTCATTTGAAAATTTAAAATGAACGTTGATATAGCGGAGTGAGGCATTTATAAAAATATATAGAGCTCGCAATATATAAGATGGTATCAGCAAAAAAGAAAAAAAAAAACACTACACCGATACAGTTAAGTACAAAACTTGTAGTCATTTTAAGCCTCTCCGAGTCCGAACAATATCAAATAACTCAAATGTTTTGTATTCCCTTTACTTAGTGATGCCTCGGGTCTGGACCACCGGGACTGATCCGCTTCGAGTCTAGCGTACTGCCGAGAATTGTCTCTTCGATTTCTGACCTTGCATTCAGCTCTTTTAGCCTCTCAAGAAGCTCTCGTCTAAGCTTTGTCACGCGACTTGAACCCGAAAGTCTCTCTTCGCCAACCAAAGGTCGACATTGGTGCACCGAGGTTAACTCAAGTACTAGAAGCACGATGAAACAAACCAATAACTTGAGACTTGCCATATATATACTTGTCTTTCTCTTGAATAATAAGCTAGCTATATAATCTTTGTATGTTTCGAGTTCGAGAGAGTGGTTGATNAAGTACTAGAAGCACGATGAAACAAACCAATAACTTGAGACTTGCCATATATATACTTGTCTTTCTCTTGAATAATAAGCTAGCTATGTAATCTTTGTATGTTTCGAGTTCGAGAGAGTGGTTGATCTCTTATATAGACGCTCTCAACTCCAAGGCTTTATATGGTCAAGGATGTTAAGTTGTAGCTTTACGAAGAGGTTTATTCATCTAGATTTGTTAAATATGTATAAGTTGGAAGTTTGGAAATCTAGTCAGATCTCTAGTCTATAGCTTTTCAAATTCAGTTATTGTATTTCTTTTTTCTCTATGAGCTCTTGAAAGGGCATCTCATGATCACTTGCATGCATATGCATGCAGCACTCAACCATTATATTGATATTTTCACGTTTTGGCGTACACATAAAACTTTTTCCAGATATTCATATACGTATATGTATGCCTCCATGCATCTTTAATACATAAAATGATTATTTATTTAGAATGGGGACGTAGTAAGTGATGTAAGCTTTTTTGGTTGACAAAGCCAAATGGGTAAACCAATGAAGATAACGTATGACGTTTTAACNAGTAAGTGATGTAAGCTTTTTTGGTTGACAAAGCCAAATGAGTTGGCGGCAACCAATCTCTAACCTTAAACGATAAATATATATTTAAGTTTACCTTAACTATATAGTTTATATTGAATTCTATGTATATAAGTAGTTGCCGCCACGTCCACTTCAATTTGTAGAGCACGACGACATAAGAAACTGATTATAAAAGCAACATCCTATATATAAAAAACAAAGCACAACGAATGAATGAGAGTGGTGACGTTTCATGAAATACTAATTTCAATTCTTTTGTCACCTTTTCTGATTTCTGAGAGATATAATCGAGATTATGTGACATAATCAACCATTATATGGTAGTTGTAAAAGAAAATGTCCTTTCTCTGGTTTTCAAATTTCAGTGTTTTGAGATGTGGCGAAGGAAAAAGAGATCAAATCTTATTGGAAGAAGTAAAAGAGAGTGACGCCAAAGTGAAATAAATATGTCAGCCAACTTTGTAATATGTTCGTTTTAGTATCATTTCCCTAAACATTACATAATCTCTTATGAATTTCGTTTTGGGATATTTAGTTAAATTACAAATGATCATGTATCTAACTTCTTCGGGGGTACAAAGCTCCCCAACTGTTTGTCAGTTGATTGTGATGTGACCATGTCTACTTCATTAAAACCTCTCAACTTCAGGGTTTAAAAATGATCTCTACATGAAGAAGTGATGGCATTACAAAACCACGTTCTCTTGGTTTCTCCTTTCACGTACAAATATAAAGAGGAGAATGACTAATATGATAAGTGAAGAGATCATCACATCATCTGCAAATGAAGATCCCCGGTCTGTTGCGCGAGCTCAACCATCATGGCCTCGTCGAAGAACTTATTTCCGCTAACATCCTCGCTCATTCCCTGTAAAACCAACACATCATAGATCATTAGAGATTGAAACTAACCAAGCAAAAACACCATGAAACTAGCCTAGAAATGTATGCAGCAGGTTACAGCCAGTATTAAAGAGCAACCAACAAGGGATGAGTATATGTTTTGTGAGTTTTCTGGGGGTCCCTTGAACCAACAGGAGAGTTATATGATCTATGTTTCGTAAGGGTAATAATTCAGTATATTACTTGGCATGTGCTCTGAGAACGAATAAAGGAATCATACCTTTCTACGACGGGTCTTGACCATGAATTC
Organism: Aurinia saxatilis; assembly: GCA_900406295.1. Taxonomy (NCBI): domain Eukaryota; kingdom Viridiplantae; phylum Streptophyta; class Magnoliopsida; order Brassicales; family Brassicaceae; genus Aurinia; species Aurinia saxatilis. Next base: position 8,482 of record OVAP01005610.1, on the reverse strand, counting down.
ACGAGCTAGATGCTGGACAGGGGCAGGCTCCAGTGGGCGCAATAGGATGGATTTGTCGAGAGGGTCTCCTGGTACTATGGCCCAGTGATCAAACACAGATACGCAAAAGGCCTGTCCCTGTGTGTGGTATCTCAGGTCTGTCTCAAACCCAAATGATTCTATCACTGGCAGAAAAGCCTGAATCATCATAACCAGATAAACAATTAATAAATCACTCAGTTAGATGATGGAAAGCTTGTCAAAACATAATAAAATCATACTGACCTTCACAATATAAGCTGGAGTACCGGGCTGAGGAACATCAGATGTGACATGCCCACGTCTACGTGACAGAACTGTGTAGATAGCAGTTACACAGTCGATTGGTGTTTGTATCTGAAACAGAACCATAACTTATCATTATGGGAGCAAAAAATGTAAAGAGCAAAAGTGAGTTAAAGAGTCCAGTGGCGGATATGTACCTCCACATAATATACAGGTTCCATTAGCCTTGGAGTTGCCATAAGAAAGGCTGAGTATGCAACACGTCGTGCAGTTGGAATCATCTGACCAGATCCCCTATGCAACGGCTCTGGTGCTATCCGTGCATCAACAATCTTAAACTTCACATTTCTGATGGGCTCATCACACAGCGGTCCTTCCCGGGCACCCCACTGGAACCTGCAATGCCGGAAAAAAACAAAGCCATTCAGCTAAAGCTAATAAAATGAATCCAAGGGGAAATGTAACAGGAAAAGATGATTACCCTTGCACAATGGAGTCTTTCACTGCCATCATCAAGTTCTTGTCAACTTCAGTTGGGAGGGTGTCATCCAATAAAATATTTGGCCCCTGATCAACAGAAATCAACAATAAAAAGAAATTCTCAAAATACGTCCTTGAAGCTTGATAGAGACATAATACAAAGCAANATTACCCTTGCACAATGGAGTCTTTCACTGCCATCATCAAGTTCTTGTCAACTTCAGTTGGGAGGGTGTCATCCAATAAAATATTTGGGCCCTGATCAATCAGAAATCAACAATCAAAAGAAATTCTCAAAGCACGTTCTTGAAGCTTGATAGAGCCATAATACAAAGCAGNGCTTGATAGAGACATAATACAAAGCAACAATCAAGATAAATAGAGCGTCCAGACTGCAGGCTTTCAAGAAAACAAACAATGTATTTTTACCTGTTTGTCAGGGCCAAAAGCCCAAATGGAACGAGCTGCAAGTAAATCCCAGTCATATTTTGTCTTGAAGAAATCACCGAGTTGTTTCCTGTTCCAGTCAATGCTTACGACACCATTCTCAATGTCTTCTGCAAGTCCTCTATCCAATGGCTCTGCAATCTTTGGCATGAAGCAGATATAAGTTTAGTCACAAAGTAAATCTGCTTGAGCACCGTACCAGACATCTCAGTTATATACNTATCAGTTATATAAATAAGGGATATTAGAGAAAAAAGAAGATTTCTTACCATAGTTATTTTGTTCTTTTTGTTTGGTGTCTCAGCAAAGCACTTCATCGACGAAGATTCAACCACTGTCTCACAGAAGGAGACCACAGGATCTGCGACCTGCAAATTTAAGACAGCAAAGCCTTTTAGAGATTAAACAAACAAATTAGCAACTGCTTGCAGAACAGAACCACAATCAAAGATCCAAATTAGAGATGCAATTGATTACCTTTACTTCGACCTCTGAATAGAGCTCCCTGAGGTCCTTCATGATGGAATCCAAGTACAACTCACCTGTACCTAGAATAGTATGCTCACCAGACTCCTCAACTTTGGTAATAGCAAGTGGATAGCTTTTGCTAATCTTCCGTAACCCTTCCACCATTTTAGGCAGCTCACTAGGATTTAAAGGCTCAGTAGCAGTCTTGACTACTGGGAGTGTATTAAACTGAAGCGGCCGGAAAATGTAGACATCTTCGTCATAGTTTGAATTACACAGAGTTGCAGTTTTCATGATGGACGCATCAACACCTTCAATAAGAACCCACGAACCGGGAGGGGCACTACTTACAGCTATTCTATACCTAGCCTGATATATCCATAGCTTGGTCACTTCTTTTATAGTCATGTCCTCCTCATCCTCAGGTGAATACCCTTCTCCTAGTACACGTACGCTTTGCCCTGTTTGAAGGGTACCACTATAAACTCTTCCGAACACATCAAACACACTAGTATCAGATTTGGGGTACAGCTTTGTCACATTGACCATCAGAGGTCCAGATGGATCACAATCTACCATTGATTCATAAATGGGAGAATCTTTGGGTCCAGTGTATGTATGGTCCACTTTCCTAGCTGCAGCCACTTTGGGGGAAGGAATGTGCTTTACCAGCATATCAGTGAAACCTGATGACGAACCAAAAACTGAGCTGCAGGCTAACCTAAGTAACGGTCTGACATTCAGCTTGTAGGCACTGTTACTCAGTGTCACTCCTAATTCAGCGAGGGTAGTCTCCACACTCTTCTTATGCTCCCCTATCACTTGGCTGTAGATCTTGTATAGAGGCTCCAGAATAAACTGAACAAATGCTCTTTCCCCACCACCCGCCGGAGGATTTCTCTTGATAGCCCTAGTATCAGGGTGATAATATGTATCTCCCCAAAGTCGAGATGCAAACTTATCCACGTCCATTTCCACCCCATGAAGCTTTGAATACAGTTTAGCAAAAGACTGTAGTGTGAAAGACCATCCGGCAGTACCACTGGAAAAGCAGACATTTCCAGCTGCAGGGTCTATTAGAGGTAAGTTGCCGGCAGTTGTTGAAACGGCAGATATGTGGTTATTGATGACTTCAATTGTATGTCTCAACTTGTAGTAAGCATCCCTTGGAGGTAGTTTGAGCTCGGTGATGAGCCTGTCAACCTATAGGGGAAACAAAATTGCCTTATTAGAAAGGTTAAGTAGAATGTATATAAATATATAACGTACACACTGAAGCGCAAAACGTACCTTATTAATCACAACAACAATAGGAAGATGGTCCTGGACTGCATGTCGTATAGCCCTCTCTGTGTTAACCTGGAAAATTTAACTAGCATAAGTACAGATAGCAAACATTAAATAGAAACTTCAGACTTAAAAGGGAGAGTAAACACTTACCATCACTCCTTCAGCAGCGTCAACAATCAGCACAGCACCATCAGCAAGTCTTAAAGAGGCAGTCATTTCGTCAGAGAAGTTGACATGTCCTGGAGTATCAATGACATTGCACAGGTACGATTTCGATCTGCTGTCCTCGAGGACAAGAGACATCGGAATCGCCTTGATTGATATATTTCTCTCCTGCTCATCAACTCTGGTGTCCGTATATTTCATGTGCTTCTCATTTTTAGCATTAAAAGTAGACATATGGTGAGTCTGCTCCACCAACATATCCATAAAGACAGTTTTCCCATGCTGCAGATGCCCAACAAGAGCGACATTCCTCACAAGGGCGGGATTAGACATGAGGCCAATAAGAAACTGAGTTGACACATAAGTCGTAGAATCCTTCACCCCCACCTCGAATCTAACATCTCTAACAGGTTTGATAATGGGCATCTCGAGAGGCTGCTCATCTTCATCCATAACCAAAGTCTCAACATCCTCACCATAAACCTCTTCCGCGGTAGGATAGTACTTCTTATCCTCAGGAAGAACAATCTGGTTCTCCGTCTCAACGTCATTGATAGTAGTAATCCAGCCATTAGAACCTCCGGGACCATTTTCGCCATCAGATCCATTCTCTTCGGGCTGTTTATCCTCCTCCTCTTCTATCTCATCATCGCTCTCTCTGTCAGACTCGATCTCAGGTCCAATATAGTTACCAAACTCATCATACAAGCTATCATCCATCTTTAAACCTGTCAAAAAGAGTCCCAAAAAGCAATCAAAACGTTGTAATGCAGATAACAATACAGGAAAACTCAAATCAGAGGCGCACCACAAAATCTATCTAGGTTACAATACCAAATTTGCAACATAATTCGAAACCCACTTAGGCTAGAACAAAGTTGAACCACAAAACATCTAAAGATCAAAGCTTGACGACAAAATCATGCACAAAGTCGGAGATAATAACTAATGGTAAACCCTAGGCTAGAATCATCCCGAAACTAAACCTGATTCGGATAAACCCAAAACTAGAATCAACTCGAAACTTGAGTAAAGTTGGATTAAAGCAAAACCCTAGCCTAGAATCAACCAGAAAGTTGAAGCTAACTTCGACTAGGGCAGAACAAAGTAAGGAGAGTGAGAGCACGAACCTGAGACGCGGTGCACGAAGAAGATGAAGGAGGCGGTGCGCAAGCTAGAGGTAACTCGAACCCGAACAATGTAGGCTCGGCTCTCTCTCCGACTGACTCTGTTGTGGTGAAAGAAGAAAAATGAGAGATTTTTTAGGTTTTGATTTTAAAGGCTCTGTGTGAGCCAGAGTTTTTGGTCGGTTAAGTTTTTTTTTCTTTTTAGGAAAAGCGTAGAAACAGTTAAAGTATAGGAGTAAAAATTAATTAAATTAAACACAATTTTACATCTACTTTTGTGTTTTTTTTTTTTTTGTCAACACATCTACTTTTGTGTTTACTTTTTTGTTTTAAGCTCTTATGAATATTTAAATCGAGTTTTTAATTGTTTTAAATATTTGAATTCTGTAGTTTTGCCTATTTTAGTTGATGTGAGTTGTGAAGTTAACAAATGGTTGTAATCTCGTATTACGAAAGAGTATAATGCCTTAACTTCCAAAACTAACCACTTCACAAGTTGTCCAAAAAAAAGATAAAAAACCACTTCACATAGTCGATAAACAAATTTGGAGGCTAACAATTTATACATTCAAATGGAGAGACTAATGTATAATCTACATTGGTTTATAACGAAAAAATGAATACTAGTGCGTAATGTGGGACGAGATAATCAGTACCTTATTATGCATACCGAGATAAAATGATTAAGACCCATGTTACATCTGTATGCATATCCACATTAGTCATTACAATGAGACTATTAGTACACTAAACACATATTAGCAACAACAGGTTAACACAAAACACCTCGTATCAATACACCACGTATAAAAATACGGTCCATACGATCGTCGGGTGAAGATTCACTCACCTACTACGGTTTCAAAATGTCTGAGAAAAACAAAGCGAAAAACGAAGCTAAAGAGAAGGTTCCACAAATTATTAGTCGAAGTACATTGCAGAAGCAGTCATCAAAACCAACAATCTTCCAAAACACTCAGAATATCCATGTAGGAAGAAGACAAACACAGACCTTGAAATTTACTCATTTCTCATCTTCATCACTCGATAACCCGAGTTCTATTTTCGCATGGCTCTCTTCTTTGACAGCGGCTTTGTTGGAGGATCCTGAATGTTTTGTGTCATCCTCATCTTTCTTTTTCCTCACGAGCTGTTCTTCTTCTTCTGTTGGTTTCGGATTAGCATCTCTGCTTCCCGATGATTCTTGTTCCATCATGGACNTGTTGGTTTCGGATTAGCATCTCTGCTTCCCGATGATTCTTGTTCCACCGTGGATGCTTTCTTTTCGGTTTCATCAGGCTTTTTGTAAAGAGCTAAAACGCGTTGGAGCTCATCGTTCACATGTAGAGCCTCAAAAAGAACTCCCTCGTCGTCTGTTGTGCTCTCTATGATCATCTGAATCATTGGCTGTGATTGCTTGCATTTCTCCACAAGGCTTGCGGTTAGATCATCCTGAAACCATAACATACATAAATCCATTACTTCGTCAGTTTCAATTCATACAAAGAAAGCTTAATGAGAAATGATGCAGTGATTACCTCTGTGTGATTCGGCTTCTCTTCAGCGTTCAACATGCTAGAGAGCAACTCGAGGCTGTTCCTTGTGATCTCAATCTGTTCTTTCTTATCCTTGATCGATAAGTTTCCAAAGTTATAGTCAAGACCATCATCGACTCCACGAGCCTGTTCATGGTTAGGAATCGAATAACTACCAGGTGGTGGAACAGGAACAGGCCGTTGCATAAGAGACTCCAGAGAGGTTTGTCCCGGCATTGGATTTTCCTCATTACGCGCGTTTAAACCATTTCCACCTTCCAAGCTCTAACAAACAAGCAAACCCGGTATTACAAATATAAACAAGAAAACGTTTCTAAATAGGCAAAAAATCAGATTCAAAAAGATCTTACCATATAAGTCTGCTGGAAAACAGGAAGATAAGCAAGATCCTGTGATAGTCCCCAAGCTCTAATAAGCTGAAAAGCACGGGTTCTATTCTCGGAATCAGCTTCACCGTTCTGAACTAACCAAACCATATCATCAAGAACTCTCTCAGAAGCAATCTCAGAGAAAACCTTCTCACAATTCATAGCACAAGCTTCAAGAAGCTCAAGGCTCATCCTCTGAGTCACGGGACTTCTACTCGAGATCTTCCTCTTGATAGCTCGAACAAT
>OVAP01005609.1:0-12829 GCA_900406295.1 Aurinia saxatilis | reverse complement strand
GCTCCAGATTTAATAACAGGCTCACCAACAGGAGAATATTCATCGTTTATAGGAACATGTTGTGAAGATGACAACATTGGCAACGGTTTTGGCGGATCATAGTGGTAACCATTTGAAGATTTATCTGTACTATGAGTTATTAAGGTATGAAAGAACTCCAAAAGGAAGCCAGGCGCCAAGCTTGATCTGTAGGCTGGATTGCTTGTACCGTCTTGAGGCACCACCATATTGCCAAGTAGGGTAATAGCTTCATATAGAACATTATCTGTTATTACTTTTCCAGCCAGAAACTCTTCCACTTCCCTACACCTAATGCCATGTTTGGTTCCGTAAGCCCCAAAAGCCAGCCTACAGCTAATTACCATTGTATCCTTCACCTCAGCCAAGAAAGCAGCATTCAGGTAAGCCAGAGCACTTCCCTGTGGACGCGGTGCAGCTCGATAGGTCTGAAAGACCAATTCAGAGTTTGTTTCAGAAGATTCACTATGCCAGAATGGAATTTCAATACTAAAAACCAGATCATAAGCCTCAAGAGGAGATCGCTGAAGGAACTCTTCCAGTGTTATCTTTTCGAGTCCTCTTGACGAGCTCATTATGCTAACAAATGCACCAGCTGCAAGAAGTATTGTGGCCATGTCAGAAGGAAACTGTTTCCTCTGAGCCATCACAAGGTTTCCACCAATGCTACCAAAGTTTCTGATGAATCTTGCAGCGATCTTTTCCATATGAGTAGCAAGCTTCCCAAACATCGTCTCAACTCCTGGTGAGACCTGAATCTTGTTTAAAGCAGTAATAACTTTAGATATTGTTACCACTGCTCCTATTACAACCCCATAGTCATTTTGTCTTATCTCCTTAAGCTCCTGGATTCGAGTTAGATCTATGTATTTGTGGTAATTCTGCTCTCTTTCTTCCTTATAATAACCTGCACCTGTGTTACCAACAACCAATTTAACAGAAACTCCATCGCTATTAGCCTTGCAAGCTTCCAGTAAGCTCTGGAGTTCCCCAACACTTGCCGGTCTGCTCCATCGGTAAGTTCCAGGATCCATAGACTTCATCTCATCCTTGAGAAACTCTGGAAACGTACAGATTTCTTTCTCATTATCAAACCTAGGTAAACTAATAGAAGCCCCTTTCCTACAGAAAGAGTTGAATCCAAGATCCTCAATGTCAACATCAGAAGCAAAGCTCTTGCAAGCATCAACAATGGGACGGTATCCGGTACACCGACATAGGTTCCCCGATACAGCCTTTTCGGCCTGAAGAAGCGTAAACTCGGAAGATTTAGACTTGTCACCATCTAACAATGCAGAGAAGAGAGAGACAGACATCCCAGGAGTGCAGAAACCGCATTGAGAGGCATGGAAACCGGCGAATCGCTTGTGAATCGGGTGGAAACCGTCTCTGCTGTTCCCGAGTCCTTCCGAGGTGGTGATGCTGCAATGGTGTACACTGCAGAGGAGGGTGAGGCAAGAGCTGACAGTGAAGTCTTCGACACTGTGTAGAACAGGATCGTATTTGGAGAGAAGAACAACACATGCACCACATCCTCCTGAAACCAAACAAGGAGAACAGTATCAAACAAATGATAAAAGAAAAAGAATAATTCAATCAGACAAATGATCACCTTCGCCGCAGCTAAGCTTGACACTCTTGAAACAAGTCTGATAACGGAGGAACTCCAATAAGGTTGTTGAAGGGTCTACGGAGGAGAGGTCAAGCTCGAACCTTTGCCCGTTAATGGCGAAAACCAAGCTCATCTTCACTCTCAATTGTCGTTTACACAAGGTCCACACGTATTATTTTGAGATATAAAAGGAAAAATATCTTAACGACCCTGATTTTGAGAGATCTTGAGGAGACAACAGTGCACTTCGCTTTCACCACTAATTGAGACTTTTTGACTTGTATGCTTTTTTAAGTATCCCAACGCTTTTTATCTCTGAATGGTCATGGACAAGGAGATGCCTACAAAATTTTATAAAAACATGTCTCATCAGGAATTGTCTATTTGCCAAAGGTGGGCCATGGCGGTACAAATATAGATTAAGACTTTTTAGTGATGAGAGACAGAGATGAACGGAAATAATTGAATACGAGAGCTCAATTATCCGTGTGACAGGTGTAAATTACCCAAGACACGATAAAGTATTTTAAACACTAAAATATGGTGAATCATAATTTACAGAAAGATATACAAGTCGAGGATCAGATATTGGCTTTACAACTGAATTATGGCCTTTGAAGCTGATAGAAATAAGGCTTACATGCGCGGGGCTTCACGCAGATATGCCAAATGCACAGGGATGGGCTCACGATCCATCATATCCTTGACCTGAATAACAAGAGGAACTGAAATGTGTAATGTCTTTTGCAAAAAAACAAACTAAAGAGAAAACCGCCACAAATATCACAACAAAACTATAGGGCCTAGACCTTATGATTCAAGGAATGAAGAAACTTGGACCATGATACCTGAGACAATTCCGAATGTACATATTGTTGTAGTGTTGATACAAAATGGTTGACCTGATGCCTGGTACATAGAAGAAAGACGTCAAAGATACTCAGGAGAACATAGAGACTACATGATCTACAAAATCCATTGTATATCATACAAGCACAGTGATGCAGAAACAATACAAATGATTATCAAAAGACATTTAACATTCTCACAAACATTGCATGGGTTGATATCAATGCTTTCTGTTACTCTTATAAATGGTCATTCCAGAAGAAATATGATCAACCATACTTATCTCAGTGAGTCACAAGGAAATTTAGAAAATGTGTTTATATATATATATTGAATTTACCTTAGTTTCATCAATATTTTAACCACCGGAGTTATTGCTTTGCTATCTCTTCTTCATGCATCTTATGTCTTACATATCCTGAAAAGTAGAGTGATTGTGCCATCAAAATCCCAGAATATGTTTGGTGCTGCAAAAAATATTAGGATAAACATTACCAACAAATTTCGGAAAACATCTTCCACGAAGTATTTAGTAATTTGCAGCAAAATTTCATGTTAACCAAACTCTATGAATGTAAAGGAATGCACTCCTGCAAATTGCCACACATCAGTATCAGATTAAAAGACTTACCTTACCACACAGTAGGAATTAATTTGCGGAGTGGCAGACGATACCAATGGTTGGTGGCAAGAGATGCATTTTTCCTTGTTAACATGATAATCTCTGAATCAATGACTCTGGAAACCCTTGAACTTCTGCAATTCTCTTATCTGCCTCTGTAACAAGCCATTTCTGGGAATCCATATGAGATAAAATATATATATAAGCATCATCTAGAGATGTAGGAAAGGAATTATTATCACAATAAAATAAATTGATAGCCACCTTACATGATGCCAAAGGGATAGTACAAATACATCTGCCCAATCTGCTAGCTCCACAAAATGATATTTGCATAGAGCTAGCAGATGTTCTTGCAATCCAAATCCTTCTTCAAGCAACTTGATAGCTAGCTTACTGAAATAGTTGTATCTTTCATTTGTTCAGGAAAAAAAAACTAATATTTGAATCTTCTGGCTCATTATTATCCATCCACTGGCGATGAATATCTTTCTTCCGACCTGAACCAGACTCTAATTGCAATTCCCATCACAGAAAAACTTCCAATAATGTTATCCTTAATGTATCCGGTCCAGATATATCGCTCTTGTAATTGGAGAAACCTCTCCGTTTTCACTATCTAACATTGCCAAAACCCTAATCAAAGCCAATCGATAAAATCAATCACTCAACAAAAGGTTTGGTATCAAAGCCACGCAGTAAGTAAAAAAAGCAAACAAGAGCGAAATAACGAAGAAGAAGGAGGAGCTCTGAGATTTTGGATTTACACTACCTAAACCAAGTTAAACCATCATTCGCTTTGCGTGAACCAATTCCGGTCTAATTCGTGTTTTTACGATCTAGGGTTTAGCCAGCTTTATGTCCTGTAATTTGAATCGATTTGTTCTTCCTGTGTCATGAATTCTCTGATTCTCCATGGAAGAAAGCTGGTCCATTTGCAGAAATGGCGTCACTTGGGAGTTTCACTGAACCCTTTTCACAATCCATTTTCTTCTTCAACTTCTGCTTCTGAAAATGGTCGCCTTTTCACTGTCTCTTACCTCGTTGATTCATTGGGTTTCACCAGGAAGCGTGCACAATCAATCTCCAAGAAAGTCTCTTTCGAGGATAATGTAAATCCTGACTCTGTTCTCACTCTTCTTAGAAGTCATGGCTTCACAGATTCTCAGATCTCAACCATCATTACCAGTTATCCAAAACTGCTTCTTGTAGAAGATGCTCACAACTCTCTTGCTCCAAAGCTTCAGTTTTTACAATCCAGAGGAGAAGCTGATGACTTCACTGAGATTGTGTGTAAAGTTCCTAAAATCTTGGGGAAGAGAGTGGGTAAAGCTATAAGCAGGTATTATGATTTTGTGAGAGATATCGTAGAAGCAGATAAGAGTTCTAAGCATGTGAAGCTATGTCATTCTTTGGCTGAAGGTAGTGGGCAGGCGAATAAAATCAGGAATATTTTGGTTTTGAGAGACTTGGGTGTGCCTCAGAGGTTGTTGTTCCCTTTGCTCTTCTCCAATTTCAGTTCTGTATGTGGGAAAGACAAGTTTGAAGAGTCCCTCAAGAAGGTTGTTGAGATGGGTTTCGATCCCACCACCTCCAAGTTTGTCGATGCTCTAAACGTTCTTTACCATATGAGTGGCAAAGCAATAGAAGAAAAACTTGATTTCTATGCAAAGTTAGGCTTTAATGTGGGAGATGTATGGGATATGTTCAAGAAGTTTCCAATCTCGCTGAGATTGTCAGAGAAGAAGATCTCGGTCTCTTTTGAGACGTTTTTAGGTCTGGGATTCCCTGTAGATGAATTCAGAATGATGGTCAAATGTCTTCCTCAGTGCCTTGGACATTCTCCAGAGAGTGTGAAGAAGAAGACTGAGTTTGTGGTCAAGACTATGAATTGGCCACTAAAGAGTGTGGCTATGTTCCCTCAGGCACTTGGATACAACATGGAGAAGAGGATTGTACCAAGGTGTGAAGTCATCAAAGCTGTCATGTCCAAGGGCTTGATCGGAAGTGAACTACCTCCATTGTCGTCTGTGTTGTCGATTTCTGATCAGGCGTTCTTAGAGAAGTATGTGATGAAGCATGATGATGAGCTGGTACCAGAATTGATGGCTATTTTCACCAAAGATCGTGTCTCATAACATACAAGTTTTGTTGTCCGAAATAGTTTTATCTGTTAGTTTTAGATTCGTTGATGAATCAGTATGAAGCAAGATAAGAGATTTACGTTCTGATTTGAAGCTCTTGTAATCTTAATTTGATCTTGATCATTAATGAGGCCAGATCCTGCAACTTTTACCTCTTCTTATACAGTACTGATTTGATCAACTCTCATGTTTGGATCCATTGTAACACGTTGGGACAGCTGCAAATGAAGTCTAGAACTGGTCTCCAAGACTTCAACTCTAATTCCAAAGAAAACAATTCTTGTAGGAGTTTCAGATGCAATCAAGTCTTACGTTCCTCTACATAAGCGACACTTGAAGGATCCAAACAGACCTTCCCCTGTTTCAGATTCTCTTGTTACTAAATTCAACAAAAACCTCGACTTCAAGAGTGGGTAGTGCTAAAGTAAAGGCTATTGTTTATTCAGGAAGTTGCAATTCCAAATGGTTTTTTGTATGTTCAAATGGAATTGAGGATGATATTCCTTCATCTGTGGAGTTTGTGCCAAAAGGTAAAGATACTGTTCTTGTTAGTGTTGTAATACTTCCTGCTTATAGAAAGGTGGAACAACATTAGTGATGAGTAGTATATTTGTTCTTGCCAAAGACGATGATTTTACATATAAACCGTTCAAACACATAACTTCATGGAGAAATATTGTTCCGAGAACCATATGATTCATCTCGTCGTTGCTATTATTTTGATCCATGCCACTTTTTTACCTGGTTTGTCTTGTACAACCGAACAATGAATCTTGAGTTTTGCCTTTTGCACAGGCTGAGCTTAATCCTGTAAGGCATTGATTCGACATGAGACTGGTGCTCGCTGTCAAAAGGAAAAAGACGGCTCTCACGGTGAATTCATTTACACTACCTAAACCACGTTAAACCATCATTCGCTTTGTCCGGTTTAGTTGGTGTTTTTCTTCATTTTACGATTTAGGGTTTAGCCAGTTTATGTAACTTGAATCAGATTTGTTTCTCCTCGTATCACTTCATTTGTCATGTATTCTCTGATTCTCCATGGAAGAAGGTTGGTCCATTTGCAAAAATGGCGTCATTTGGGAGTTTCACTGAACCCTTTGCACAATACATTTTCATTTTCATCTACAAGCTCTGCTGCAGAAGATGGTCGTCTTTTCACAGTCTCTTACCTCGTTGATTCACTGGGTTTCACCACCAAGCGAGCACAATCACTCTCAAAGAAAGTCTCTTTCGAGGATAAGGTAAATCCAGACTCCGTTCTGAATCTTTTAAGAAGTCATGGCTTCACAGATCCTCAGATCTCCACCATCATCACGATTTACCCAAAACTGCTTCTTGTACAAGATGCTGAGAGAGATCTTGCTCCAAAGCTTCAATTTTTACAGTCCAGAGGAGAAGCTGATGACTTCACTGAGATTGTATGTAAAGTTCCTAAAATCTTGGGGAAGAGAGTGGGCAAAGCTATAAGTAGATATTATGATTTTGTCAAAGAGATTGTAGAAGCAGATAAGAGTTCTAAGTATAGGAAGCTATGTCATTCTTTGGCTGAAGGTAGTGTGCAGGAGAATAAAATCAGGAATATTTCGGTTTTGAGAGAATTGGGTGTGCCTACGAGGTTGTTGTTCTCTTTGCTCATCTCCAATTACGGTACTGTATGTGGTAAAGACAAGTTTGAAGAGTCTCTCAAGATGGTCGTTGAGATGGGTTTCGATCCCACCACCTCCAAGTTTATCGATGCTCTAAACGTTGTTTACCAAATGAGTGGCAAAGCAATAGAAGAGAAAGTTGATTTCTATGTAAGGTTAGGCTTTGTTGTGGGAGATGTATGGGAGATGTTCAAGAAGTTTCCAATCTCCCTGAGATTATCCGAGAAGAAAATCTCGGACTCTTTTGAGACGTTTTTAAGTCTGGGATTCACTAGAGATGAGATCACAGGGATGGTCAAGTGCCTTCCTCAGTGCGTTGGGTATTCTCCAGAGACGGTGAAGAAGAAGACTGCGTTTGTAGTCAAGACGATGAATTGGCCACTAAAGAGTGTGGCTATGTTCCCTCAGGCACTTGGATACAACATGGAGAAGAGGATTTTACCAAGGTGTGAAGTAATCAAAGCTGTCATGTCCAAGGGATTGATCGGAAGTGAACTACCTCCATTGTCGTCTGTGTTGTCGGTTTCTGATCAGACATTCTTAGACAAGTATGTGATGAAGCATGATGATCAGCTGGTACCAGAATTGATGGCTATTTTCACCAAAAATCGTGTCTCATAACATACAAGTCTTGTTGTCCAAAATAGTTTTTTTTTGTTTCTCTGTTAGCTTTACATTCGTTGATGAATCTTTCGACTCAAACAGTAGCATGCAAGATAAGAGGTTTATGCTCTGATTTGAAGCTCTTGTAAACTTAATTTGATCTTGATCATTAATGAGACCAATCCTGCATATTTCTTCTTCTACAGTAACTGATTTGATTAAGTCTCATGTTTGGATCCATTGTAACAAGTTGAGAACGCTGCAAATGAAGTTGACAGCTGGTCTCAAAAACAAGCGTGAGAAATAGTACATAGCTGCTTCTCCCATCCTCGATAGAAGAGCTCATTTGATCTGAAAGCTCTCCCATTCTTTATTGTGAAAATTTAGTACTCCGATCTCCTTCCATGAGTCAAGTTATTCGGGCTTTTTGTTTCCAACTCTTCTTCTTTGTGTTTTGCTATATGGAATTCTACTTTCAGAGCTTTCACCTCCTCCCTATCAAATTGCTTCAGAGTGAGTTAATTCATCTAATCTCTGTTTCAACTCTGAGATGTTAAAATGCGGAATTAGACTGAGTACCTCTTCCTTACCTTGCAATATCTTTCCTGCGTTTTGCAATGCAATCTGCCATAAAGACCACTCCTACAATCTCAAGAAACGACTAACTTTGTTTAATTAAACCCTCAGGCTCAGCCTTTAGCCATCTCTTATCAAACGTCAAACTAAAAAAAAGATCAACTCTTTGCAGGTTCATATTTTACAGATACCTATTACAATTACCTTAGATCAAAAGATCAAGCACTACATATATACAAAGTATCGACATTCCCAAAATGACAACACATCCTTTTATAATCTACAACCAAAATTACTAAAACATGGTTCCTCATAGATGTTAGAAGACTTCAACTACTTTTCATCGAAAAAGAAATGTAACGTCGACTGCGTTTCTTTGGGTTTCTTGATGTTAGATTTCCCTTTTCCTCGCTTCTCTCCAGATTTCCCAATGCTTTTAACATCTTGCAGCCTCTTAGACTGTTTCAGTGGCTTTTCTTGAGCTAAAAATACCTCATAGTCTCTCTTTGTCCCACTCTTTCCTGCAGACTTCTCGTTAAACTCTAAGCCACTTTCTTTCGTGGTCTGGCAAATTAGAGTTGTCTTCTGATTTTCATTTCCTTGTTCGTCTTGAACAGCCTCATGCTGGAGCTCAAGCTGATCCAATTCTTCATTTCTGGCAATGCAGTGGCCTTGCACCTCGGGTTCTTCTTTTGAGTTTCTTAGGAGATCAGGGTTGTTGGACTCAGGCAGTACGCTGGCATTGCTCTCACCTGTTTCTTTAGTAAGACCAGACTTACATTTGCCTTCTCCATCTGTACCCTCTTCAGGTTCGTTCTTTACAGATTCGAGATGGGATACAACAGCTGAGTTATCTTCAATAACTGGTTCTGTTTTCACAATCTCCACCTTTTCTGCTTCATTCTGTATATCTTTCTCCTCGTCTAGTTCTTCAATTTTCTTAATGTTGTCAGACGATAGAACCCCTTCATAACCTTCAACCACACGTTCCTTTTTCAAATCTGCTTGGATATTTGCCTCTGTCAATTTGGTTTCTTTGTCTATTTCGTCTATTTTGGGCTGCTTTGCTGAGAAAAACTTCGAGATCAAGTTGTTCTGTGAAGCCTTTAGCGGTATCTGCATTTAGCATTATCCCTTAAACCCTTAATATTTCTAAATGATGATAAGCGTCCAAATACATAGCTTGCAATCTAAGGATTGAGAGGGTTTCATGAGGTGATCTTGAGAATATGTTTAAAACGACTTCAAATATGCAGCGTGACGTGAGGCTTTGAATTGTATACTAACAAGGGAGATTGGTTAAGCGTACCTGTTGAATACACTCAGGTCCATCAAAAGTTGTTTTACCAATTGCAGAGGTTACTGGATACCATCCCTGCAAGTGAAATCTCAAGTCTCTGGAAAAAGAAAAGACCTTTATTACATAGAAACAAGAAACTAAGTAAGCTTACCAAATCCGAGTTTTCATATGGTGCAAGTAATGGCTTCAGTGTCGATGTTGTGGGATCATCTAACCATTTGTCGACAGAATCCTTGTCACCCAGAATCACTGGCATTCTGTCTACAGTAGAAAACAAGCAAGCTCACGTGCAAGGAAAAATAATGGCAGCAACACTTGTTACCGTAAAATTCAGGTTACTGCAAATCAACCAAATATTCACCAACAGCTGCTTATAATGTAAGCCATGTATAAGAAAAGCTATCCATTAATTAACAGTTAATTGCAAAACAGCCTATCCTTGTTCGAGATTCTCATGCAGCAACAAGTATATCTTATCTCGAGGAGCTTATCTAATCAGATATAACAAGAAAAATAGTAATAACTCAGTACTAGTATAATAACTGAAGCTCATGTTTCCTTTAATATGCGGGCTGGACACCAAACTTAGTTTTGAACAATGTTCAACGAAGAACTCAAGCTTTAAGGGTTCAGAGAGAATATATAATATTCAACTCATATGGAATCATAAGAAAACCACGGCTGCCGACAGTGTATCACTCACCATGTAGCCACTGGAGGGCCGACGAGGAAGTGCTTGTCAAAATCGTGAAGGTGTATAGTGTCTCACCTGCAAGGAAAAAAAGTAACTAACTTCAAAAACTGTCAAAATATTCAATACAGGACCTAAACTAAAGCTAAAGTACAGAAGTTTTATTAAATTCATCCAGCAGGACTTTAAAAAAATTTCTTCGATCTTCCAATATAGTAATACACAGACCTCGAAATTTAGTACATGCACCATAAAGGTAGAACTTGAGTAAACAGAGGTTAAAAGAGAAGAAAAAGAAGAAGATAACAGTAGTTAATTACAGAAGCTAAACTTTTTCAAACATCTGCGGGAAAGAGTCTAGAGAATGTCTCCTAATCAATAAGAATCGGCTGCAAACTCAATATGAAAAGAGATTACAATAGAAAAGATGAAGAGTTTACCTCCTGCATTCTGCCAAGAATCATAAAGAGCAGCAAAGACAAGAGGCCTCCCATCCTTAAAATGGATGTAGTAGGGTTGCTTTTTCGAACCTTCCTTTTTCCATTCATAAAACCTTCAAAACGTATTTCACATTAAGTTTCTTTACGAATTTTGGGACATATTTATGTACACACAAGCACAGCAGATCAGATGGATGCAAATGTTGCAAACAATCTTTTCCAGTAGTAAGATTATATCCGAAGAATAACACTTTAGCCTTGAGATTATATTTACACAAGAGTCAAATACAGTAAGCATGAAAGGGTAACATTGTGGATAACATAGTAAGAAAGAGGAGACAATAGATAGATTACCCATCAACAACAACAAGGCACCGATTCTTGGGAAGCAACCGACGAAAAGAGGCTTTCTCAGCTACTGATTCAGACCGAGCATTAAACTGCAAGTCATACAAACAAAAATGGCTTCAGGTTAATACTCAGAGAGTAAAACATCAAGCCCACAAACTCCAGATACTAATCTTGTCTCATCATCAATTTACCATTTTGAAGAAGTCGGGTTTATCAGTTTTGCTAGTGAAACTGGGCACTAATCCCCACTGCATACAGTGGACAGCAACACCGTCACCGTCTCTTCGAAGAACCGGCATAAAAAATCCAGGGGCAACATTGTAAGATGGACGATAACTAATTGACAACAACAACAACGATCAATTGGTCAGAAAGGCTTAAACTTGGGAAGTTGAAATCTCGAGAAAAGAGCAAAGACCGGTCGAGATGAAGAAAACGGGCGGGACGGTTATGGCGGTGAGAAGCCCTGGGGACATCTTCAGGTCTCAGAGTACAGCGAGTCCTACCACACATCTTTCCGACAAAACCCTTGAATTGAAACGACACAAAGTCGAGACCTTTTTCACTCTGCACTGCGTCTTCTCTCTACCAAATGGTTAACCGACACATAATCCTCTTCCACTTAAAGAAATTGATGGAAACAAGAAACAATTTGAGAAAGTAGTTTTTTTTTCTTTTTTTTTCAAATTGACAATTAAAGAAAAAAGGTCTCAGACATTCACTTTCAATTCTTTAATAATTTGTATGAGTTGTGCAAGAGCATAACTCTTTACTATTAACAGTGAATGGAAAAGGCAAAAAAAAAAATCTCCCGAGGCGTCTAGAAGGACGACTAGGGTTCTCTGTTGCAGATCTGCAATCAATTCCGATCTAATCGGTTTCAACTTGATTCTTCTTGTATTTTCACTCTTCATCAAGACAAACCCACCTATGGAGAAGGATCTTTGGCTTTCGATGCAACGATTGAGCATCAATCTGGGCTCCTCACTTCGCCCTATTCAGCTTTCTTCAGCCACTCGCCGGAGAAATGAGCAGGATAATCGGTTAAGCCTTCTGGTTCGAGGTCTAAACCCCAGACACCAGAACCTAAACGGCACGCGCAACGCACTTCCACGAGCCTAGGGTCTTCACGATCGAGTTCAAGGTCAGATCTTTGATGATGGTACAATCCAATTCCAATTCACAGCTGAGCATCATATACTTTCGGTTGTTGAGAGAGGTCCCTGGCAATTCAAAGACTGGATGATTATCATGGATCCTTAAACGCGCAGAAACTACCCAGATTATCTCCAAACCATCACGTTCTGGATACAGATATTTGGGCTACCGAATGAGATCCGCAATCGGAGAGTAGTAGATGATATTGGCCGAGATATGGGACAGGTTGAGGGTATTAGGATAGTGGAACCTACTAGAGACACTCCCTCTGAAGTTTGGCTTCGACTAAGGCTGAATGCTTATCAGCCTCTATCTTTTAGTCGATACTTGCAGGTAGATGAAGTGGGTTCTCCTATTCTGATTACCTTTCAATACGCTAGGCTCAGGAAGTATTGTGGGCTATGTGGGCTCTTAACTCATGAGGATGCGCTCTGTTCTAGTCAATCAGAGCAACAACAACAACAACACTTGACGCCGCAGCCTCATCAGGAGACAACAACGCAACATGCTCAGGAAGCAGATACAATGCCACAGGAGATGACAACGCAAGGAACTATATTCTCTGTTAACGATCATTTGCTGCCCATCATGGAAGATGAAGAGCAAGCTGATAGACCTGTTGGTCATATTCAGATCCACCCACCTACACAATCTAAGCCAGGAGAAGCAACATTGCGTATTCTGGAACCAAATGTGACTCGAGAAATTGGTTCTTCCTCACATTCTCATAACAACCTAAAACGAAAAGCACCATCACATGACTTAGAAGATGGCAGCCCATCTGCAAGACCAAGGCTCAATGAAGACACAGATGCT
>OVAP01005608.1:0-12456 GCA_900406295.1 Aurinia saxatilis | reverse complement strand
AAAACTACCTATAAAGCAATATGAGAATATACATAAATATTTATATTCCTAATAACATTATATTCAAGGAGATCTCCTAGATCTCCTAATAATATATATATATATATATATATATGTATATCATTGATAATTTTACTGAATTATGATGTATATATATAATATATCTACTAATAAAATAGGTTTTCTGTTTGTTTAATTTCTAGAAGCAATTGATGAATAAGATTTATGGAATTTAAATTAAGAATACTGTATATGTGTTCATGTACTCACGTGCTAAATGTGTCACTGGACTGTACTAACATTTCCCATCTCTGGTTGAGCCAACTTTGATAGATGATGTATCAATTTCTAATAAAAATAACCAAATCATTTTTTTTTTTCCTTTTTCCTTTCTCAATCCACTCACACATTATGTAATATCATTTTTTCNGTGTTCATGTACTCACGTGCTAAATGTGTCACTGGACTGTACTAACATTTCCTGGTTGAGCCAACTTTGATAGATGATGTAACAATTTCTAATAAAAATAACCAAATCTTTTTTTTTTTCCTTTTTCCTTTCTCAATCCACTCACACATTATGTAATATCATTTTTTTTCAAGAATAACCTAAAAATCAGATTTCTCAAAAAAGATCTTTAATTCTCTACTATTTTTATTTTCGTATGATATATTATTATAGTATATAAGCTCGAAGAAAAACGAGAGAGACTAGGTTATCAGAAAAATACTATATAAAAANTTCAAGAATAACCTAAAAATCAGATTTCTCAAAAAAGATCTTTAATTCTCTACTATTTTTATTTTCGTATGATATATTATTATAGTATATAAGCTCGAAGAAAAACGAGAGAGACTAGTTATCAGAAAAATACTATAATNACTAGGTTATCAGAAAAATACTATATAAAAAAAAAAAGAGAGACGAGTTTTTCAACCGAGACTAAAAAATTGGGCACTAAAGTTGTTGCTCTATCGTTCTCACAGCATTTTAAAATGTTGAAAATAAAGTTATATGATAATGAGCAAATTGACCTTAACGAAAAGCAAATCTTCGTATTACTATTAACTTGTATTTATTGGAAAAAATATTGGTGCATTTTCTGATACGGCTACCACGTACGTAGTAGTAATACGTGACCAAATCTAGAATTGATTAAAAAAAACAAACACAAACACAAATCAAATTTCGAAAAGAATTTTCTTGTGCTTGCTACCATATTTTATGTTGAAGACCCGAGCAGATTTACTGGAACTCTACGTATACTTAACATTTAAAAACAAAAATGAAAAGAAAAAAAAGGAGTTATCTGATCTTAACTTCCAAAAGAATTAGACAAAAATAGAACTAGCAGTATCTCACTAAGTTTCTATTATTTTCGTCATTTATGAAAGATTCCACCTAAATTAAATAATTAATCACAATTTGTTCTAATTTGGTCTATTATTTAATCACAATTGTAGGAAAAAGTAATACAATTGACCGACCTTAAAAATAATTCTTGCTTTTATAACAACTCAGCCTAACGGAGAAAAACCAAGGATATATAGAGTATTGTTTCAAGTCAATGGTGTGGCCACAGGTATTGGTTTACATTCCAACTTCACAAAAGAGAAAAAAATAATCCAATTTATTATTAGTTTTAAGAGAACTAACAAAATTTGTTTAGCAGAAGCAACATTCCTTCTAGATGAAAATGAGATATATGACATTAACAACTTACAAGTGTATGATATAGTAACCAATAAGTAAAAAAAGAATGAGATGGCTTGAGATAGTCAAATAAACTTCTAATAGATCCAAAACTGCCTCTGAAAATGTCTCTTGCACACATTATAATAACACAAATCTTAGCTAATCTGTTATTAGAAATCCATACAAAATTATTATGTAACCAACCAAAACATCTGATTGGAATGAGGAAAAGTAAGCAAATACAGGAAAGCTAAAAATGAACAGCCGATTTTTGTTTTTTTTTTGTTTTTTTATCTTCATTCTCTTGCAATTTCGAGTTTTATGTATTGTTTTGGTTCCATTCTTAGCGCTGGTTTTGTTTGGTGTTTGGTTTAATCCTATCTCTATATCTGTTCCGATGTAAAGCCTCCAGAAATCTGTTGATTCACCATTTTGGTTTTGTGTCCGCCGGTAAAATTCTAGTCCCATAAATAAAACATTTTTTAGTGGAGANAATCTGTTGATTCACCATTTTGGTTTTGTGTCCGCCGGTAAAATTCTAGTCCAATAAATAAAACATTTTTTTGTGGAGNTTTTGTGTCCGCCGGTAAAATTCTAGTCCCATAAATAAAACATTTTTTAGTGGAGAAAAAAAAAAAGATTTTTGTTTCATAAAGTTAAAATGTAATAGAAAAAGAGTGAGTTTAAGAAAAAAAAAACTTACTCAGTTGCCATTCTTTATTCACATTTGATTTTATGCTTAGTGGGTAATGGCTTTTAAAGACTACAGACTTGCTTTTGTGAGTCTTCACCCATCTCTCACCTCTTTCCAATTTCTCACTAACTCTTTTCAAAGAAGCTTCACAATCTCTATATATATTCAAATAAAAGCCAAAAAAAAAGAAAGAAAGAAAAACCATTAACCAAAATAGAGACACAAAATCTTCTGAAAGAAACACAGAGAGAGTCTTTCAGATGAAACCAATGAGATTTTCTTGGAAGAATATCTGTCTTCCCATAAGTTGCATCAACAATACANCTAACTCTTTTCAAAGAAGCTTCACAATCTCTATATATATTCAAATAAAAGCAAAAAAAAAAGANCACTAACTCTTTTCAAAGAAGCTTCACAATCTCTATATATATTCAAATAAAAGCCAAAAAAAAAGAAAGAAAGAAAAACCATTAACCAAAATAGAGACACAAAATCTTCTGAAAGAAACACAGAGAGAGTCTTTCAGATGAAACCAATGAGATTTTCTTGGAAGAATATCTGTCTTCCCATAAGTTGCATCAACAATACAAACCAGAACTCTGCAAAAAACCCATCAAAGGAAAGACTCCTTATCATCTCCAGACAAACCTCTGTCCGAAGCAGAGTCTACTTGTCAGATTTCAGCAATTCAACCATCTCTCTAAAAGACTTCTCAAACTCTTTTCTCACAGACATTCACATCTTCACCTACCAAGAGCTCAAAACGATCACGCAGGACTTCTCAAAGTATAATTACCTCGGTGAAGGAGGATTTGGAGAAGTCTACAAAGGTTTTGTTGATGATAGCCTCAAGTTTGGTCTGAAAGCTCAGCCTGTTGCAGTCAAGGCCTTGAAACCAGAAGGTGGACAAGGCCATAGAGAGTGGCTGGTAATGCTTTTTTCTCCATTGATGAATCCACACATTTACAATATCATTTGTCAGCTCATATGAGAATGGTATCATTAAAACTAAAAGAAAAAGTTTCTTCGAGATTTTTGCAGGCTGAAGTTATAATCCTTGGTCAGTTGAAGCATCTCCATCTGGTGAATTTGATCGGATACTGTTGTGAGGATGATCAGAGGCTTCTAATTTACGAATACATGGAACGAGGCAATCTGGAAGAACATTTATTTCAAAGTGAGTAGGTTACGAGACCAAAATCATACAGAAACCGAAAAAATGATTTTTACAGAGAGATGCAGATTACTAACAATATGAGTACTGTTTCGCGTAATGCAGAGTTTGGTGGAGCCTTGCCTTGGTTAACAAGAGTGAAGATTCTGCTTGGTGCTGCCAAAGGCCTTGAGTTTCTTCACAAAGGAGAGAAACCTGTCATATACAGAGATTTTAAGCCTTCCAACATCCTCTTGAGCTCGGTAATTCGAATGCTTCCTGTGATTTTTCATTTCAATATTTATATGCTCGTGTCAACTAACTTTTATCTCATACCTGATATTTCCAGGATTTTAGCTCTAAGCTTTCAGATTTCGGCTTAGCCACGGATGGATCAGAGGGAGAAGACTCAAACTTTACCAAAAATGTAATGGGCACAGAAGGCTATGCAGCTCCAGAATATATCTCAGCAGGTTTAAAAACATAAAAATATGGTTACATGTTAATAACCACGTAGCCGTTAGATTCTAAGCTTACATGTTTCTTCATATTTCAGGTCATTTGACAACCATGAGTGACGTGTTCAGTTTCGGGGTGGTGCTTTTGGAGATGCTAACAGCTAGAAAGGCAGTGGAGAAGTACAGGGCACTGAGAGGGAAAAGCCTAGTGGAATGGGCCAGGCCGATGTTAAAGGATCCCAACAAGCTTGAACGAATCATAGACCCGAGTCTCGAAGGGCGATACTCAGTTGAAGGCATCAGAAAGGCAGCTGCTTTGGCTTACCAGTGCCTGAGCCACAACCCTAAGTCAAGACCCACTATGACCACTGTAGTCAAGATCCTAGAGCCTATTCTAGACCTCAAAGACATCCAAAACGGACCGTTTGTGTACATTGTTCCAGTGGCAGGTACAAAAGAAGTTCAAGACATCAAATGTAAGGATGATGTCAAAGTCGTCAAAGAAGAAACGGTGAAGGAGGCAAAAGTCTGTCCACGACCTAAGGAAGCTCGAAGGACCAGACGTAAACACAAGGCAACAAGGTCTCGCGCCGTATATTCAGACACTACTCTGTACAAGAGTCTAGGAACCAGTTTATACTCCCCGGCGAAGTAAATAATTGCACAAAGAAAAATATAGATATTATTTAATTTTTATACAGGTATAGATGTTAGGAAACAATAGTATACACTATACAGGGAAAACACAGAAAAAAAGTTGTGTTAGATAAATGAAAAACACCTTAGGATTTCATAAAATGCTGCAGATATTGTGATAGCAACAGTAGCTTAAAAAGAGAGCTACATAGATATTTAGCAGTCAATTTCCGATTTTGTAAGTCTGAATTGTATGCGTGTTCAAAAGGGACATTATCACATATATTTATTTATTTTCACCACAAAGCTTTCAATGTCAAATCCTAAATTGACTGTGCTTCACCAACTAAGAATTTCAGTGGTAAAGCTCATGTTCCTAGTCAATGTTTAGGAATCTGGGTACATACGCAAGCATGTTCCAACTTCAGAAAAAAAAAGAGTTTTCATATGAAACCATATTAGATTACATACCTTGGTCATGAAGAAAGACTAGTCAATCTCACCAAACCCCACTCAAAAACGTGTTGGACAAACTCTTCTGAGGTTGCTTTCGTCTCCCCTAATTTCTACATGGTCCTGATTGACAAATGGACTACATTAACTTCGATAGAGACTTCAATACCTAACAGGTTATCTCACTAATAATAAAAACTGAAGCAGTACAGACAGAACTGTGATAAAGNCCCCTAATTTCTACATGGTCCTGATTGACAAATGGACTACATTAACTTCGATGGAGACTTCAATACCTAACAGGTTATCTCACTAATAATAAAAACTGAAGCAGTACAGACAGAACTGTGATAAATCGTTAAAGTGGTGAATGGTGATTCTGTAAAAGAGCAGAGAGAAACAGATCAGCTGCTCATTCATAAACCAATTTTCATATCAATATAGCATGACAAATCTACTACTGGCACTCCCTTTCATCACCAGTTTCCAAGTGATATTATCCCCTGAAACAGAAGCTTCTATATATGTAAGAAATTCTATGGAATCTTCACTTGAAGACAGCAACACAATGATGTGGAATCTACTCAATATCTCAGATTGATTGAATACATTCTTCCACGACCATTACACCTAGGATTCTTTACAATAGCTCATGTTAGTAACACTTGAAGACATTCCTCAAAACCATCAGGGTTGAGTAGCGCCACAACAAGGCAATACCAAACCTACCAAATATTTCCAATTACATCAACTTCTTCTTTCTTATCCTTCTAGGCTTCTTTTTGATNCCATCAGGGTTGAGTAGCGCCACAACAAGGCAATACCAAACCTACCAAATATCTCCAATTACATCAACTTCTTCTTTCTTATCTTCTTTTTGACTAGACTGTTTTTAGCATCTTCATCAGTTTGATCTCGTAACCAGTCCGCATGATACTTGTCATCATATGGGACAACCTCCCCATCGACAAACGGCTCTCCTGCAGAAAAAATAATGCATGTTAAAGAAGAAAAAATAGTAGTGCAGGTACTTGAAATAAAAGGGTACATCTAGTTTTGTCCATCAACGACCTTACAACATGAGAGTGAATGCAAATAAATGCATACAAGCAACCAAAAACAGAGCCAAAAGTAGCTTACATAGCAAACAATGTTCATTTATGCTATATTCTGAAAAAGGGCAATGCAGCAAACAGGCATATGCTATGGTAAAAGAACAAAAACATAAGTAGCAAAACAAACCTCCATAACCACTGTCACCATCCACCATAAACGAATCTGGTAAAACCCATTTAACATCAGGCAGAGCTGCAATCACATACAAGCCACAAATTACAGCAAAACTATGAACAAAATGAAAAAATATCCAAAAGATCTGTAACATTACATACATCGTATCTTGTAAGTCAAAGGCTCATGAACCCTGCAACCAAATGCATAGTAGTACTTTGTAGAGACAGAATATATCGATTTCCTAGCCTCTTCTTCACTGCATATAACAAAAAGTTTAAATTTTTATTAAAAATAATTGGCTTTTTCGATTGCAACATAATCAAATCGGATTTTACCTCCCTAGAGCCATGGCTAAGGTTTTGACAAAGCTTCGAACGATGTCGTTTCGTGGTGGGTATCCCTTGGGAGGCTTCATGAGCACTAGCCAGTGCTTGTAATCGCATCCTTCCACTAAACTCGGCACTCGGATCAGCTCAGAGCAACGAGTCGCGTCCGAGTTAACGGAACCAGAGCTCACCGAGAACAGAAATAACGGAGAGAGTCGAAACTTGACGGCCGCCGTCAAATGTAACGGTCTTCTGATGATGCTCGCCATTGCTACGCGGCCAAACGTATAACGATGAAACATCTCTATATACCGGCGGGTTGTCAAAATTAACAAAAGAAAGAAATCAGTTTTCTTGTAAACCGATTTATAATTTGACTCGGTTCAAATCGGTTTTGTTTAGTTTGGTTGGTTCAGGTGGCCTTTTATTTCAAAAGAATTTTTTATATAAAATTGTGGAATACGTAAATTCCACACACATGACTAAATACTTAAAACGTTTGATTGATTCATATAAAATATTAGATTAAGACCCTCGTGTTAACATCGGTTAATAATTAATTATAATTAAAAAAATACAAAACCGTATTATTATACATATTTTAAATTTTATAATTAATAACTTGTATAATATTATGTGGTCTCGAACTAGCAATTTCTAAGCTTATCTTTGAGATCTTTAGCCTTGTTTCAATAAATTAGATCCTTAAACAACTCTAATTATATGTCATGGAAATAAAAAGTTGTTTTTAAGGTGGTGAATCTGTTTATTCCTAGTATAAGTTCCTAAATTCAGATATATAACGATATGATTTTATTCAGAATAAAAGTTCTTTTTACATTTCAAAAGAATTTCCGCACAAGATACCATCTTTAAACCTTGGAAAAAGAAAAATAACAAGATTTATAACCATCATTTCATTTCTCCCTCGATTCTCTTCTAAAAAATTGATTGACGGATTGAAAACACTATTTATGCAAGAATACATATAAGACCATTTGACAACTTAATGATTTTATGGTATCACTAGTGGTTGCTCCGCGCTATGTGCAGAATGAGTTAATTTTCTTTGTTTTTATATGTTGTGTTCTTTAGATAACGGTGTCCCACCAATATTTTGGTAATTGTATTATAGTTTTGGAACATTCTTCCTCAAGTTATTTTAAATTTCTATGATACATATAGTCTTTACAATTTACTATTTGACAACATATTGTATGATCATACCGTAAATTTCATTTAGTAGAAATCTCTATCATTATATCTACTCCACGTCGTTTCACAAAGGTTTTTTATTCATTGTTTTAGCTTGTAATCACGGTTTTTGTTTATTGTATTTTCAATTCTTATATTTAATGATATGAATTTTGATGGCATCTTTAATTAATTATCTTTAAACTGCGGTATCTAATATCCTATTAAAAATTAAAACATAATTGTTTTACCACCATGACAATTTGAAATAGTTGCTAAACTTTTTGATATTTGTAGTTATTTTTAAGATCAAATTTTTCATGATCGACATATTTAAAATTGTTCAATATATGTCGTCGGAGACTTCAAAAGATTGATTGTCTTTATAGTCATTTTCCATAAATTTTTGTTATACTATTTCCTTGACTTTTGAAGATTTTTTCTGTGTTGATACATGAATGGATACCGATCAAATAGACTGATATTGTTATATTTTGTTTCTTTCCATCAATTTGTTCTATTAAATTATATATGTCGTCATATTAGTGTTTTTAATAACAATAAATTTTGAAATTGTTGCCAAGTTATTTTATGTTGATGGTTAATATTTTTGTTTTGTAAAACACTTTAATATGTTTTACACAATTTAATATTTTTGTTATCATAGAATGTCGTTTGAGGTTTCAAAATATATTTCCCCTCTTCTCGATTAGAGGAGTTAAAAATGGAATTTTTATGTTGGAAAATTGACGGAGATAAGGAGCCATGGTTATTAGAAAATTTATTTGGTATTCTCATGTTTTAAAGATTGTCTACCTTTCTTATTTCTTCTTTTTATGGTTAGATCAATGATTATTCATAACAGTTATATATAAATGTTCAATTTGGATTAATCAATATGTGTGATTTTTCAGTTCTGTACCAAAAGAGTTAGCATAAATATTCATTTTAAGTCATTATTTAATATTAATATTAATAAAATACTTAATTTTATATTTTTAAATTGAATATTAATATGATTTTTAAACTTTTAGAATTGATATCATGTATGACTTTTGAAATTCATTTTGTAATTAAATGTACTGAAACTAAAGATGATTAATATGTGAATATATATTAAATTAATTATTTTTCCGAAATTAAATATTGAATGATGTGGCACACATGTTGTTGATGATGTGTATTTACCAAAAGAGAGAAAAGCTAATTATATATATATAGATAGATTATAGTTGACCAGGACTTGTAGTCTAGCGGTTGTGCTATGGCTGTCACTGTGTCACCGTCTGGGTTTGAGCCAGCATAATGCAGAATTGTTGTTGACAAAAAAAAAGAAAAAATGATAGATTATAGTTCACAATTTTTAATGTTGAAAACAACGTTATTATAGTTTTTTTTGTTTAGAAAGGAATTTTAAGAATTGCACTTTTCCATATGTTCTTTTTCAAATATATATATTTTTTTTTTCAAAAATACCATTTTTTCTTTTTTAAAAAATATTCTTTTTGGGATTTAGGGTTGGTGTAAAACATTAGAGGGTTATGGTTTAGTGTTAATATTATAGGGTCATGGTTTAGTGTTTAATAACTATTTAAGTTTAAGGTTTAAGGTTTTAAAATTTATATTTTAGGAATCTAGTGTTAATTAAGGGTTAAGGCCTTAAATACTAAATAAAAACCCTATAAAATATTACATAATATTTTAAAATAAAAAAGGTAATTAGATTGAAATTATTATATTTAAAACACTAAAAAGGATATTTTTGAAAAGAGTTAGAGTAAAAAAGATAATTTTGGAATTACCTATTAAATTAATAAATTCTTCTGGTCTCGAGTTTGGCCGGTATAAAAGATGATGAAATTCAATAAATTGACAAGATAATCAAATATGGTCTCAGTAATAACATAAATGAATAATTATAAATATTTAGGTGTTAACTGTTTATAATTGAGAGCGAGGGCTTGCTTTTTCCTTATTTATTTTGGAAAACTTACCTGTTCTACAAGATGTCTTCCAAAAGTGACTATTATTGTCGATTTCTAACATAAATCTTCTAGGGTTTGTGCAAGTTTGTGTTTGTGTCACTACAAGAAAACAGCGAAATAGTGACTAAAAATTGCGACTACAATTATAGTCGTAAACTTTTGAGACTATGTTGTGACTACATTGCGACAGATTTAAGACCATAAATAATGTAGTCGCAATGTAGTTGGTAATATACGACTAAAACAAAAAGTCAGAAATTAGTGGCAATATTGCAATGGATATTTGACTAATTTGTTACTCAAAAGGAGTAGTCATTTATTAGTTGTAAAGTTTACAACCATTTTGTGGCTATAGTCACGGAAGAATTACGACCACTTTGTGACTACGTATGTAGTCACAAAAACATTACGACCGTCTTGTGACTGTAAATATAGTCGCTGCCTTCTAATTTTATATTTATTTTGCTAAGGCAAAAAAATGCGACAAATTTGTGACTTTAAGTATATGTTATTAATATCTAAACTATACTAAATACTGAATGAAACATTGAATCCTAAATTATTTTGTAACTTGATGTTAAAGATTATGATATGCAACTAAATAGAAATGTAGTATAAGTTGATAAAAATTAAGTTTAAGGGTTAATATTGCGACGGATTTGTGACAATATTTTTGACTAAAGATGATTATGGTTGCTTTGTAGCCACACTTATTGTGACGTTTTTGTGACTACGTTTAGAAAATGTGACTCATGTGCAACAAAAAAAACCAACCATTTTTTCATATTATCAAGAATCTTGATTTTAACAATTTAATAATTATGTATTTTCATTTACTAAGTTTTAAATATCCATATTAAAGCTTTTAAACATTATTATTCATTTCAAGGTAAATTTTGTTTGAAAGTTCATATTGAAGTTTATGATGTAAACAAAACATCCATATTATACATATACATCCATTGCATTTAAAAAAAAAAAGTTGATTCTCAATTACTATCCAACACAAAACACATGTAACTAAGTCATATTAACATTTTGAATCTTGTAATGTTAAATATTAGGTTTTTTACATTAAAGTTTTGGAATTACAAGTATGTAAATGTGAAATTGAGAGTACACTACAACTGATTCGAGACTACATTTGTAGATTAGTCAATATGTAGTCACTAACATTGCGACCATATTGAGACACTTACTAAAAATTGCGACTGAAATAGTTTATGAAATTTTAGGGGTTAAACTTGCGACTGAGTTGTGACCGCATTATGACTACGTGTGACTATGGTCGCGTTTTAGTCACAGTTATTGTGACCTCTTTGCGACTACATTTTCAAAAATGTGACTCATTTGCAACAAAAAAAACAACTATTTTTTCATATTATCAAGAATCTTGATTTTAAAACTTTAATAATTATGGTTTTCCATTTACTAAGTTTTAGATATTTGTATTTAAGATTTTAAACATTATTTATTCATTTCTAGGTAAATTTTTTTTGAAAGTTCATATTCAAGTTTATGATGTAAACAAACATCCTTATATGTTATATATATCCATCCATTGCATTTTTTAAAAAACTTGATCCTCAACTACTATCCAACCCAAAACACCTCTAAATGAGTCATATATACATTTTGAATCTTCTAATGTTAAGTATTATGGTTTTTACATTAGAATTTTGTAACTAGAAGTATGTAAAGGTGAAATTGAGACTACATTGCAACGGATTTAAGACTACACTTGCAGATGAGTCACAAAGTAGTCACTATCATTGCGACCATATTATGACACTCACCAGGCGTTGCTACTAAAGTGTGACTGTTTTGATTAGTGAAACTTTAGGGGTTAAATTTGTGACTGACTTGTGACCGCATTATGACTAATTGTGACTATGGTCGCTTTTTAGTCACAATAATTGTGACTTTTTGTGACTACTTTTTAAAAATGTGACTCATTTGCAACAGTATAGGAACCATTTTTCATATTTCCAAGAACCTTAATTTTAAGACTTTAAGAATTATGTATTATCATAGTAACTTTAATTTAGATATCCATATTACAGCTTCTAAACATTAATTCTTAATTTCTAAATAATGTGGATGTAGAAATATATTTTGGCTTTAGAAGTATTTAGAGGTTTATTGAGGCTATAACGCAACTAAACTGTGACTAGGGTTTATTAATTGAGACTGAATTGTCACCCATATATTACGACCTATATTAAGTCGCAATGTAGTCGCATTGTCATTAAATATATAAACCTAGCAACCCTAATTTTCTTCAGTTTTCCCTAATTTCACATACGCCTCCTCTCTTTTTCTCTCTAAATCTCCGATGAGATTCACCTCTCCGACCACCGTCTCTTCATCCCAAACTTCTTCACCGTCTCATCACCTTCTCTCTTCTCCGATCTCTCATTTCTCGAACCACAAACCCTAACCCCCTAATCCCAACCCTGATTTCTATATAATGGCTCCAACAAGATCTAAGAATGGTTGTGGCGGGGGGAAACTCTGATATATCTCATATTTTACCGGTTTTTACTATAATAAACATACAATTATTTGTGTTTTTATAGTCTATATATTATTATTAGAGTCCAAGAGAGTCAATTTAGGTGCATGGAC
>OVAP01005607.1:0-12832 GCA_900406295.1 Aurinia saxatilis | reverse complement strand
TTATTGTATATGAAAAAGAAAAGAGCCAACTTTTATGAAGGAACTTACTTGTCAACTTCAGGTTCTACTCCACGCGACATTAAGACATCAATGATCTTTTTCATTACAGCTCCATGACGACATGGATGAACTGATGCGTGTTTCCCAGGTAAATGCGGATGATCTTCTATTGTCACCTGTATATCAAAGTTGTTGCAACATCCTCCATTACTGATTCCAGAACAGAATAAGATCACAATATCCACAACGTAATCAATGGATGCAGTAGACTTATGCAATTACCGTTTTACGAGCATGGTCTTGGCTAACATCCTCCATTACAAATTCAGGTTGCAGTAACATCCTTGACTACAAGACACACCACATCTTTATCAAAATCATTGACAAGGAAATAAAGATACAATCTGTCACGGTATAACAAATTGAGCAGAGTGAATGAGACAGAGACCTCATCATAGCCAGTCAACCAAACACGAGGAGTTTGGTAGTACTTGTCATACCTGAAAAGGAAAATGTAAGCTCAATCATGGAGCCAGGAGCATGAGAAATGTTTTAAATATGGAGAAGGCACAAAAAGCTTACGTGATGCTAATATCATACGTCCTGGTTCGAAGGATATTATCGTCATCAGGTTCATGAGCCACACGATAATTCGACTGAAGAGTTGCCTGACTCAGAGATGAAAAGAGAAAACAATTTAACAACGCTGGTTAACAATAATGCTCTGAAGCTACTCTATAGTCAACTTCATTCTATTTATAGCATCTTTTTGTAAAACAGTCGAAAATGTAAAAGCCTAACTTCACAGATACAGATATAACAGAAATATAGCAACTTCATGAGCATCTAACCAACTCACAGGATCATCATCTACAACATTATCACACTCATCAAACTCTGCCATGTCTGGTATATCGTCCTCCTCCTCATCGCCTCCCGAATACTTAGCTATCGACTGGACATTATCTCTCTCGTTTATCTCCAGCGCATCCATGGATGGCAAGTTTTCATTTTCATCAGAACTCCCTTTATCTAAGTACACATTTAACAACAAGTAAGAAAACAAAACTTCCAAATCTGAAAAACCTTANCTCGTTTATCTCCAGCGCATCCATGGATGGCAAGTTTTCATTTTCATCAGAATTCCCTTTATCTAAGTACACATTTAACAACAAGTAAGAAAACAAAACTTCCAAATCCGCAAAACCTCCNCTTCCAAATCTGAAAAACCTTACAAATACAAAAAAGAATCAAACCTTTAGGCTTTCCATGAGTAGCTAACCAACCATCATTATCCTCATCATCAACCAAAACTTCACCTCCAGCAGCTTCATAATCCTCTGCCACAGATGCAGCTCTTCGTAGACAAGGCACTATCCATAAAACCACCAAAAATCTCAAAACAAACATACACTCAAAAAACTTCAAATCCAACACAGAGAAAGCTCTAATTTTTACCATTCCTAGTAATCAAAAACTGTTTATCTGAAGGCAAATACGGCTTCCTTTTGCTTGGATCACCAGATTCCCTGAAATCATGCAATACCCAAAACCCTCAGAGACCTAAATTGCTCGATTACATGATCAAATTCAAAGCTTGGAGATTGCACAAAAATTGGGAAACTAACCAGGACCAAGTAGGGCACTTGGAGACGAGATTATCACCAGCGAGAACGAATTCGCTGACGCTGAGAACACCTTTCTCCTTGAAAGCTGTGACTGTTCGAGGACCAGTGATTCTCTCCACTGCTCCTTTGAATGCTCCGTGAAGCCTTTGCGAAAGCACCATTGGAGAAGATCGGAGATTCGATTGATGAACTCTGATTGGTTAAGAGATCAAGTTATATGAGTTTTCGTGTTAATTCGGATATTGACATTAGTTGTTTGATAAATACGTATCACAAGTAAGCCACTACTTTTTTAATAAATTCTCAATTTTGTTCCTATAAATTTTAGGAAATTAAAATCATATGATTGTGTATACACAATTCGAATCTAACCCAAAAAATTATGAAATCAAAATTATAATTTCAATATCGTAAATTTCTATAACCGTCTAAGATTGGCCGTGTCAAATACTTTTGTTCACATTCTTAGAAACTTTTACATGTCTATGTAAAGGATTAACGGTGGAAAAACCAGGATTTTCTATTACCATTTTTTAAAAAGTGGATTTGACAACTAATAAAATATGACAAAAGATTTGTAAAATTAATAACAAAAAAAAGATTTAATTGATTTTGTGGAGGGAGAAACAAATTTTGGTGATGTGAATTGACGAAAACGTTTCTGAAGAAACACCTGCAACAAAATTTTTCTTTGTTGTGTAGACCCAGCTGATACATCAAACATCATGCTCTCAACCCATGTGACGGACCAAAGTTGAGCAACATTAAATACAANGTAAAGGATTAACGGTGGAAAAACCAGGATTTTCTATTACCATTTTTTAAAAGGTGGATTTGACAACTAATAAAATATGACAAAAGATTTGTAAAATTAATAACAAAAAAAGATTTAATTGATTTTGTGGAAAGAGAAACAAATTTTGGTGATGTGAATTGACGAAAACGTTTATGAAGAAACACCTGCAACAAAATTTTTCTTTGTTGTGTAGACCCCGCTGATACATCAAACATCATGCTCTCAACCCATGTGACGGATCAAAATTGAGCAACATTAAATACAGAATACATCATTGTTAGACGCGTGTATATGATGTGATACAAAATATCATGATATAAATACTAATATCAAGATGTATACAAATATAACAAATAATATAATTATGTTAATAATTTATTATTCGTTTAAGTAATTTTATTCACTATTTATAAGAAAATTATAATACAGTAAATAATGATATCAAGATACACAAAAACATATCAAGTAATTTGTACACATAACATGTTATTTGCTTATGTAACTTCATTAAAAATCATATTAGACATAAGGATATATTGATATAAATGACTATAACAAGATATGCAAAAACATATCAGGTAATTTGTACACGTAACATGTTATAGATATTTGATTCATCGATTACTTGTTGCAAATAACATGTTATACGTTTATGTAACTTGTTAAGAATCATGTTACCAAAAAGAGATGTTGATATAAATATCTATAACATGTTATCTTGATATATAGCATGTTATTATTTGGATACATCATAATTTAACAAAAGACAACATGATATAATCAATGAAAAGATGTTATAGACATTTGATTCATCAATGGAGGAGCATAAGACGAGTGAAATGGTTTTGAGTTTGGGACGGAAGACGACGAAACTCGATCTAGGGAGAGCAAGGGAAGTTGAGTGGTGAGGAAGAAGAATAAGCAATAACGCGGCGGTGAAAACAGAGTTACATCATTAGAAGACAAACATAAATTCTGAAAATTTACAAACAACACAACCATATTATTTAAACCAATTCCAACACAATATCAAATCCATGAAACGTATTTGAGGCTTCAAATAACGACGTATACAATGTTTTTCTTGAAGCACTTGCAATCCTAAAGTTTCACAACAACACACACACACCATAAATTTCCAAAAAATTCAAACTCACAAACAGAGGAAGATTAGATCTATGAGAGAAAATGAGATTTAGGAATTAGAGAAAAAAATGTGTTGGTTCTGTGATTCATTCGGGGAAGAGAGAGAGAAGAACATATCCGGATTGTTTTGGGGAGAAAACAAAGAAAGAAGAAAATAAATGACCAAAAAAGTCAAATACATCTGGGTCACGCGTGCAGTTTTTTCTTGTAACACGCAACAAAAACACGCCCGACCCAATTTCGAAATAAATAATCATAACACTTTCTGCCATGAAGTATAATTGCATAAGGGTAAAAACGTCTGATTCAGTGAAGAAATGAAGTTCGGTTTATTTACGCTTTTGCCATTCGGTAGTTGGCTAAATATTGTTCAAACCTTAGTTAGTTGATGCATTTTTTTTTTAAATAGCCATTTCACGAAAATCCTTTTCAAATCTGCCATTTGTCCTTTATGTGCTGACTATTATACCCTCAAACTTATGACGTCAATGATTCGTTCATCTTCGATTCTTTGGTTTTTTTCGATCCTCTCTTCTTCTCTTACGTAACAAATTTTCAATCTCAGATTAGGGTTTCTCAAATCACTTCGTCTCTCCCACAAAATTCTCAATCGCAAATTAAGACTCTTCTAATGCTTGTGAAGGTCTCCAGTTGAATCCAAGACCATTCTTTTAATTGATACCACTAGATTCAATCATATCCCGAAATTTTTATATTGGATATCTCGAACCCAAGGGATATTCGTAGCTTCAATCCTACGGGGTTGTGCATTTTCCTCGGCCCAGGATCTTCAGATCGTAAACGCCGAGCGAAGGTAGATCTCTCCCATCTTCTTTCTCTTATGCAGCAGATTCTGAGCTTTATGAATTTTTGAGTTAATTGCCATGATTATCGTTACTCCGATCTATACAATGAGCTTGATTTCTGTATGATTGGTCACTTCAAGGTTGATAATAGATGCATTATGTGATAACAATGCTGCTCTTTCAGTGTGACTTTCATCAGTTATACGCTTAATTTCAGTATCTCTACGTTTAATGATATATGCTAATTGCAAAATCAGTGGCTTTTTTAATTCTAATTAATACTCCTCGTCTACAGATTGATTTGAGCTCAGATATCGTGAAGGCCTTCTTAACTCTCAAGGTGATCTTTGATCAAAGGTTCTACTTTTAAAAATACACTGGAATTTGGAGCCCTTTGATCGGTTATATGCAATTGCAGCTCTTTTTTCCATTAATTTTATATGATTGTATTGGTGCTTGAAAAAAAGGTTGGAAGTTATTTGCTGTTAGATTACATTGTACTAATACTATCGGTTTTTAACTAAGTAGCATTGTTTTGCACTTTCAACGTTCTTATGTCACTGCTTTCAATGGTTCTCTAGCTTGATGTTGAGGTTTTATACGTTTCACTATTTTATTTGGGTTTATTAGTGTAGTTGTTACACAATAAGTGACTAGGGTTTAGTTTTCTTATTACATAACTAATTTGTTAATGCTTCTTTACAACAAATGGCGCATTTAACATTTTTGTTTGGGTTTAGTAATGTAGAAGTTAGCCCAATAAGTAAGTAGGGTTTAGTTTTTCTATGTGAAAGCTATATTCTGGAAATGCTTCTTTATAACCAGTGGCATGTTTCACTTGGTTTTAATGTCGAAGTTACCTAATAATGCTTCTTTCTCTGTTTAATGCACTTTCATTTTTGTGTAGCACCCACAATTTTCTGTAATTAAAATGTGATCTTTCACCTAGCTTATTAAGATTGATGGATGAGGAGGATATGGAGTTCGAAGAGTATTAACAGAAAGGACGCTATAGATTACAGTTACAAGGAAGTTGCTTCTGGTTTTTTTGCTAAACTCACACCTGACCAAGCCACCAAGGTTTTCAGTATGCACTCATCGCACACAAATGTATATTTATAGCTTAGAATGCACTTGAACCTGATGGGTTCTGAAATCTGAACAATCTACCAGCTTCTCTCTTAGCTAGATTATGGGCTTATCTGCTCGTCAACTTGTCACAATTGTTAGCTCGAATCTAACGTTTCATTCAATACACTTGGAAACAAAGAAAAATGTAGATCTGATTGATATAAAAACCCTTGTATCCATCTAAGCTCTCTATACCATTTTTTATATTGTTATCTTACAATGTTTCTGCAAAATAAGTCTGTAGGCCTGGAAAGTAAAACTATGTTGACGAAAGTGACGTCAGCGTAACACGTGTTATGTGGTACTGATCGTAATTTTGGTACCTCATGAGGGTATAAAAGTCTGGAAAAGTGGTTCTACAAATATTACATGCCACACTAGTAGTGAAATCCCTCTTTTAAAAAGAACTAAAAAATAAAATGACATTACAGATAATTACCCCTTATGTAAATTATGATGTGGTAATTTTATAAATAAACACATAGTTCATCTTCTTTCTTATTTAAACATGCAATTTTTAGGTCTGGTTTTGAGATAGCACAATTTAAACTCGAGTTGGACTATCACTAAACTCTCAGTTTGTGTTTTACCTCATTAAAAATTATAAACACAAAACTTTAATAACATTCTTTTGATGTATGATTTTTAGCCGCTATCTAAGGTTTTGAGCAGGGTTTTTTTTTCATGACCTTTTCAGCCGGCGTGCAATGGTATCCTCAGTACTAACGCCGGGTTCTCCTCTTTACTTCCTTTTTTACTTGTGTTATTTGGCATTGATGGTAGGGTGTGTTCTTGTCTGCCCTTCAATCGGCAATCTTTCTTTGATTGGGTGTTATGAGGATGTGGTTCCTCTTGTTGAGGTTTATCTTTCTTTTCCATCTAATATTTTGGAGATAGAGCTTATGGGTGGGGGATTTTCCCTTGTAATTTTTGGAGTATTATTGTCTCTATTGTTGTTGGTTCATTGATCCTTAGGTGGATGAAGTGTTGTGGTTTTTTTTTTTTGTTATCCATAGATACTAGTGCAACTAGGAGACTTGACACATGAGATTCAAAGAAACTTATGTTATATGGAGAGTGATTTTGGATCTCCATATGAATAGTGATTTGATAGCATTGGAGAGTACCATAATCATGGTATTGTGATCTTCCATATGAATAAAACAACTCCAATAACTATATTTATCGTTGGATTTTGTTCGGAAAGTCTTTTAATTGATGTTTTAATTAGTTCTTAATTGCTATTGTTACATTTTTGTAGAGTTAATGGGTAAAGGCATTCCAACAAGAGTTAATGGGTAAAAAGCATTCCAAAATTCTAGTCTCTATTAAAAAAGTGCATACGTTATTTATGAGAGTTGTCTTGTTATAAATACTCATTCTCCTCGAATACCTCACCTATTCAACCCGATACCGAAAAAAAAACAGATTTCAAAAAATTTCTTTCTCACAAGAATTTTCACGAAATGGGAGAAAAAGATGCTTGTGCATTAATACTTGGAGTAATATTATTGACAATCTTAATCGTATTGTACAACATCTTGGGAAGAAGAGAATTAACTTCTAATGAATCAGATCAACAGAACGTAGAAGTATCCGACCTCAACAAACCGAAATCCTCTCCGCTGCACCTTTGAATGCTCCATCAAAGTTTTTGCGAAAACACCGTTGGTATATAGTTAAAGAAAAATATAAATTTTTGTGCTAATTCGAATATGACAATAATTGTTTATAAATATCACAAGTGTGTAGAAAGTTTCATTTTGTTACTTAAAGCTTTATAAGAATTAAAACACCATTGAATCGATGATATAAGTAACCAATTTATATTGGAGAGTTATTTTGTTTCCTCAATTCGAGTAAGAATTAACTATTTTGTAC
The DNA here is from genome assembly GCA_900406295.1 of Aurinia saxatilis. Classification (NCBI taxonomy): domain Eukaryota; kingdom Viridiplantae; phylum Streptophyta; class Magnoliopsida; order Brassicales; family Brassicaceae; genus Aurinia; species Aurinia saxatilis. The sequence continues at coordinate 5,444 of OVAP01005607.1, read as the reverse complement.
AGGACTATGAACGAGGTCATATAACATTGGGACCATAAAATGAAACTGCCGACCTACGTTCCCATTTCACTAGATATTAAATGCCTCATGTACTCAAATATTGCTTCAAACGATGACGTGGAAATATTGTAAGACCCATGAAGAGTAGGACCCAAATGTGGGTGACTCAAACTTAGAGCCGTTAATCAAGGTGAACATTGAACATCATGACCGGAATCAACCGTATAATTAAGAATCTAGAGACAAGCTTACAGCTAACAAAAGATTAATCGTAATGTCATTCGAATCTCAACAACTTTATCTTTTCTCTAGACACAAGCAATCATGCATACATACTAAAAGCACAAACCTTAAGTAGCCCCTGTAACATAGTTCGAATGCTTCTTGAGATGAGANGAGACTATGTAATAAATTCAAATCCCAAATTTAAGAGAATATATAGAATTATTTGTATAATCTCTTAATTAATTTATTAACGAAAAAAACTAAAAGTGTTTGCAAATTAATATATATGTTTTTGTAACGAGAATGGACTAAATCATATGTGTGCCTTTGACATTTCTCATATATTTACCCCCTCAAAGTTTATATACGCGCGCAGATTTTTAGGTCTAAGTTCTAACAAAACCATTTACCACCCGAAGTGCTGATAACCCATGTTAATCCTTGTAGATCATACTTATGCATCGTTAGTTAAACGGGTCCAAATAATAATGATTTTTTTCTCTATAGTATTGTCTTTAGCACACTTTACTAATAAAACAACGTAAATTGTTATAAATGGTTAACTTTTTGAATCATTAAGATACAACCAATGCCGGATAAAACTTCTAATCAAAGATCTAATGCACACCACGCACTTCAACCACCATCACTAGTCAAACCCAACATTTAATTGTCATCACTACTTTCAACGCTCTTTAATTTTCCTTGATAACATCACAATTAGCTACCAAGATAATAATCTCTCCTTTTTTTTTTTTTTTAAGTGTGGTTTTAACCTAAATTTGTTTTTTCGCAAAGAATATTGTTTTTAATTTTTAAGATAATATTTAATATTAAATATCAAATTTAATCTCAAATACAAAGAAGAATGTGAATAGTCAACTTGTTATTTAAAGGTATAACATATATTTTAATATGTTTTATTAATNCATATATTTTAATATGTTTTATTAATATATGTATAATTAGCTAGAATGACACCTTTTAAGAAACATAAGGACTATATAACTGTGACAAAGCCTGCTCTTAGTCTCTCCTCTGTTCATTTATAATAAATCGGTAGTTTTTGAATATATATTAATTTATTCAAATTCCAAATTGTAAAAAAATAAGAAAAATTCATTCAATTTTACATAGTAGAAATTTGAAACATCATTTAAGATGAAATAAAGAAAAATCGCCTAAACCAGATTTTACTTCCTTGGTTTCTATTTATTTGATATTTTAGGGTTTAATTTTTTGTCATATTTTAATGCAAAATTAATTAGTACTTTTTTGTTGTTTTCGACTGTTTATATTATGCGTACAGTATTATTTTTCTATTAGTTGAATTGTTTTGATAATAATACTAAAACCAAAATTAAATTAAATAATTTATGTGTAAAAAACTAGAACATCTTATATTAAGAAAACATAGGGAGTATGTATTATGTTATGTAGTACATACTCATATCATTACAGACTTATATAATTAGTTGATACTGATACTCGGAAGGATATTAATCAAAGACATTTGGAAAACTATGATATATACTGGTGTAAATCTTCGAAGGATACTGTATCAAACAAATTTGGAAAACATACAATTTGCATGTATATACAAAGCTAAAGAAATCATAAAGTCAATATTGACACAAGGAAAAAGATGTTTCAGATCTGTCCCTCTGAACTTTAAAATAGTAATCAAACTTCATCTCTCCCATCAACATCTCTCTCTGTCAAAACATTAAATCTCTCAGTTTCCATTTCCTCTCTCAGAATATTTTTTTCTCCAAAATCTTATACTATAACATATACTCCAATCATACATTTCCCCATTTATTAACACAACTCCCAGAAAAAAGAAATCTTTCTCTCTCAGATTCCAAATTTTTTCACGAGATGAGAAAGACAAAGTTCTTAACATTGTTACTCGGAGTATCAATATCAGCAATCACTCTAGCATTCATCTTCCTCATCATCATCTTCATATGTTGCAGAAGAAAATCTACTGACTCATTATCATCTCAAAACGACGTCGAATCACCAAAACAGAGTCTCTCTTCCTCAGAAACAGAGGACCTCGTGACTTTCCTCAACGGAGAAGATCTAACGATCTGCGATATCCTCGATGCTCCGGGAGAAGTCATCGGAAAGTCAAGCTACGGTACATTATACAAAGCTTCGTTACAACGTAGCGGTAAAACCAGAGTACTTAGGTTTCTCCGACCGGTTTGTACAGTGAGATCAGATTCTAAAGAGTTTAATGGTGTCATCGACATGCTTGGGTCTGTTCGACATCAGAACTTGGTTCCTCTGTTGGGTTACTACGGTGGAACTAGAGGAGAAAAGCTCATGATTCATCCTTTCTTCGGTTCTGGGAATCTCTCAGACTTCATCAGAAGTAAGCCTCTCTGTTTTTGTCTGAAATATTAATAAAAAAGGATCAAACTTTATCTTTTCTCCGACAAAAAGTAAAGAATTTTTTAGCTTTTGTTGTGAGTCTCTTTCCGTTGGAATCTCTTTTACTTGTTCTTTAGGGTTTTCCCGGGAAACAAACAGAATCCTTGAGATTTTATTTTCATACAAGCATCATGAATCATGATGATCATGGAAGAAAATAATATTATACCTAAAATGTGGTTTACGCAAAAGAGAAACCATACAGCTGGAGTTAAAACACATTAGGCTGGATCATTTTAATTCGTTTGTTACATTATTTTGTCTTTAAATATTTCTTAATATCTAAAAAGCTTTAACTAATCTTTTGTCTTTTTGTCGGTACTACTTTAGTTCAGTAAGAACGTTAAGACAAAAGCTTGAAATAAATGATCTCAGTGACTAACTGGAAAATTACATTTTGGTAGGTGGGAATGATGAATCTAAAAAATGGAGTAACATAATAAGAATCACAGTTGGAATATCCAAGGGTCTTGATTATTTGCACACTGGAATGAAGAAATCGATCGTCCATGGGAATTTGAAATCGAAGAATGTTCTTCTTCAGAATCCGAGTTTCGAGCCTCGAATCTCGGATTTCGGTTTGCATTTGCTCTTGAACTTAAGTGCGGGACAAGAGATTCTCGATGTTTCTGCAGCTGAAGGGTATAAAGCTCCTGAGTTGATAAAGATGAAAGAAGTGAGCAAAGAGAGTGATGTGTATAGTCTCGGTGTGATCATGCTTGAGTTAGTCTCGGGTAAAGAACCGTTAAACGAGAATCCGACGGGTGATGGTGAGTTTTATCTTCCTGATTTCATGAGGAATGCTGTTCTTGATCATAGGTTTTCTGATCTCTACCGTCCTGATATTCTCAAGAGTGATGATGGTAATCCAAGTGAAGAATGTGTGCTCAAGTATTTTCAGCTTGCAATGTCTTGTTGCTCTCCTTCGCCTTTTCTAAGGCCAACCATCAAACAAGTCTTGCGGAAACTCGAAGGGATCCAAAAATGTTAAGAAGAAATTTGAGGAATGGCTAATACATTATTCGACAGTTTCGCTTACAAACTACTTTTAGACATTAGCAAGAGACTCAATGAAGTGGTCTGCAAGCTCCTTCATTGGAGGAATATACCTCTATGTCGAAAAGATCATAATCACAAAAGGTCATAGGAGCATCGATATTATATCAGAGGCAAAAGACTTCGTAGTGAGGGCATTTACAAGGATCAAAGGCTAGAGTGATCATTCCAGTTTCATGATTGATTGCATTATGGTCATTCCAGTTTCATGATCTGCAAAGCGAAGCGGGAATGACAACGAAAGCCGTTCGCTGCTAACATCATCAAGAGAGACGAATTTGTAGTCGGCTATTCTTTGTTCTTGTAATAAAAAGCCGGAGATGGGAAGAGGATGTTTGGAGTTGATGTATCGGTTGGAAAAATCGGGATTTGTGATGAGCGAAAGCCAGCGTTTCGATACGCGTTTGGATCGTAGAAGAGCTTTGACTGGAGGAAAAGAGAGAATCCGGATCAATATATTGTCGAGCTTCGATACAACCTCAGCCGATGTAGATGAAGTGATACGGCTATATCTGCGGTTTCTGTTCGATCTTGGAGCTTTTGTTCTCGGTTTTGAACAAGAAGACATCTTTGGATAAGTGAATTGTGAAGAAGAAGGAGATTATGGTGCTGAATAATATAGAGTGTTTATATTTTGTGGTCAAGAATTTTTGCTTATCAACTATTCTTTGAGCTTCGTTGCTCGTATTGACTTGTTTATTATTTGGTCTATTTCGTGGAAATTTAAAGTGAAATCAAGAACTTTCAAAATAAGTTATTTTTCGATTTGTCCTTACTGTTGTTTTTCCCGGGAAAATTCAGAGGTTTTTTTTCTTGTCCAAACAGAAATTTACCGAACTGCATGAACAAACGGCAGAATGTTGTTCTCGATTTATCATAGACTACGAGAAGTTCGTTCACGAAGGGTACTACTAGTCTACTACNCACGGTGTTCGCTTATTAAGGGATTATTGTCATTCTAATGCAATTGAGTTTTAATCTATATCCTTAAATAGGGATCGACATAATTTTCGTCCCGTCCCTTTTCATCTTATTTCTGCTTCTGAATTCCTATGAAAATGAAAAATTTTAAGTGCAAATTTTTTATTTCCGTAAGGAAAAAAAATGGGATAGGATGAGAACGAGAATTCATTTGGAACAATATATAATACAGATTTATATATTATATATAATACGGATTTATATATTATATATAATATAATATATAGATTATATCTTATTTGATTTTTTAGTTAATAAAAATGACTATTAATCTTTTATAAAAATAATTATATTTAGTGATATTTGTAAATATTTTATTACACTGTTTCAAATGTAATGTTATAATAAATATATTTACTTGTTTAAATACGAACAAATTTTTTTATATTTAAGTTGAAATACATGTTTTTTTAATATGAGAATTCTCGGTCCAATCCCAACTCATCCTGTCCCATCCCATATTTCATATGAGACACAAAAAAAGACACATATTTTTGTCCCCAAATTCCCATCCCATTCCTATTCCCGCAAAATCTCGTCCCGAATTACCGTTTGCCCACCCCTACCAGAAATTACGAAACGGATTTTGAACTAATTCAAAGTTTTCTACTCATGTCTTTTCTTTTTATTTCCTGAATTATAAAGTGAAATTAAGAACTGTCAATATAAAATTTTGTCAAACATAAGATCTTCTTGATGTTTCTGCAGCTGAGGGATATAAAGTTCCTGAGTTGATAAAG
>OVAP01005606.1:1110-12832 GCA_900406295.1 Aurinia saxatilis | reverse complement strand
TTCCTTTGTAGGAGCATCTAGTGATATTTGGATCTGTTTGTTTATTTTGGTTTGGTAGTGCTCTGTAGTTTTAAGCTTAGNGTTTGGTAGTGCTCTGTAGTTTTAAGCTTAGAATAGCTTAGTTTCTATACATCTTAATGTAAACAAACTGGTCACTTTTGAATAAAATTTAACAATTTATTCAAAAAAAAAGGAACTCATTGGCCGACGCACTGGCGGCTCTAGGCTCGGCTTCTATCTCAGATTTTCAAAGAATAATCCCAGTTGAACTCCTCGAAACTCCGAGCATACAGACCACTCACCAGGTTCCGTTAATCAATCCACTCCCTGAAGGAGTCGATCATGTTCCAATGGAAACCGATCAGACAGGAAGTGATCCTACTACATATGGATACGACGAACCTTGGATCGCCAGACTTAGAAATTTCATCACAAATGGGACGGCCCCTGCAGAAAAGTGGGTAGCACGTAAACTCAAAGCCCAGGCCGCCCGATACTCTATTGCTGAGGGGTAACTATACAAATGGGCTGCCTCTGGACTGCTTCTTCGTTGCATTGAAGTTGTGTTAAGTAGGACGTTCACGATGGGTCGTGTGGCAATCATTCCGGTGGTCAGAGTCTGGCCTTAAGGATTAAAACCCACGGTTTCTTCTCGTAGATGATGCTCCACGACTACGAGCAGTACACTGCTAAGTGTGAAAAATGTCAACGATACACCCCAATGATACATCAGCCAGCCGAGCTATTATCCTCGGTCTCATCTCCTTATCCTTTTATGCGATGGTCAATGGATATCGTCGGTCTCATGCCCAACTCCAAAACCAAGAAACTTCTCCTCGTCCTAAACGATTACTTCTCTAAGTGGGTCAAGGCTGAGTCTTGCGCCAACATTAAAGATGCTCAAGTGGAACACTTCATCTGGAAGTTCATCATCTGCAGACATGGTATTCTGCATGAGATTGTCACAGATAACGGGTCCCACAAGGTAACAGTCAAGCCGGAGCCATCAACAAGACGATCGTCGATGGACTAAAGAAGAGACTAGATGCTAAGAAAGGCAGGTGGGCCGAGGAATTAGATGGGGTCTTATGGTCACATCGAACAACTCCTCGGCATCCCAACGACGAAACTCCTTTCGCTCTTGTTTATTGCTCTGAATGTGTAATTCCAGCTGAGACAGAATTTCGCAGACTTCATCGACAGCTTGCACCACAAGATGAAGAGATCAATAACATTATGTTACTTGATCAGCTCGATTTTCTCGACGAAAAACGGGATCGCGCGCTCGTCCGCCTTCAGAACTACCAGGAAAAGGTAGCTCAGTACTACAACTCCCACATTTTTCCTCGGCGTTTTCGTGAAGGCGAGCTCGTCCTGCGCGAAGTTTTTCAGAACACAGCAGAACCAAACGCCGGTAAGCTCGCTGCACACTGGGAAGGACCATACTGCACCATTAAGGTCGTCAAACCCGGCGTATATGAGCGTGTCGCGATGGACGGAAGAATCATTCCACGCTCTTAGAATGCTCGACATCTCAAAAAGTACTCATTAGTACTTGGTGCTCAGCCACACAAAAAAAAAAAATTGGTTCGCTTTTTATGCACCGAACTGGAACTACGGGCTCGGCTTGATCCCATCAAAAGGGTACGTAGGCAGCCTATCTCCGGATAGGTCCAGCTAGCCCCTTCCTCAAAAGGAGGGGGGGGATAGGAGTATATTCATACTCTCTTTAAATGCTCGACATACCACATGCTCGACATACTACATGCTCTGCGTCGTTTGCCATAGCCATTTCTCATGTTTTCATAGCGAAACGCTACTCGTCATTGCTGGCCACATTGACGAAATTCAACACTACTACCTAGGTCTCTTACATAGCCTCGTCTATATTCTAAACGTGCATTTCCTAAAATAAGCTCGTCCTAAACGCTGGTCTACCTACATCTTGGAACAGTCTTAACGCTTATTCAAGCTAAACACATGGGGATATAAACGCTCGGCTCTCGCGCATTCATATTGGTAAAAATGAAAACCAAACAAGCAATTCACATTGAAAATATTTAAAGTTTTGGATAAAGCCTTCCAGGCATTGTACTTGCCCTCGGCAACGAAGAGTTGTTATAGAACCAAGAAAAAACAATAACTTAGAACAAAAAGAAAAACTTCTACTCGGCCACCGTCTCGGTCTCGGGAGCCTCTTCTTCTTCTTCTTCTTTGTCTTCAGCCTCCTTATCGGCATCTTCGTTATTACCTTCCTTTGGAACCTCGGCCGCGGGAGAGGAGACCGGAGAAACTTCTGGAGACACAACCAATCTTTCTAGGATCTGGTTTACAGCCCCGTCAAAGGATTGGCTGGCGTTTTCATAGTGAGGGATCTAATCCCTGACCTCGGCCTCAAAGTCTTGTAAGGACTTTTCCCCCTCCGTATTCTCTTCCTCGTCCTTTAGCTCCGAGATCAGAGTCAAGTTCGCGGCGTTCTGACGGTCATATATGAGATTCTTCAGCAAATATTCGTTCAGCTCGGCCACCCGCGACTTAACATCTTCCAGCTTCCGGACAAGAGACTCTTTGACATCCCTCCTTGCTCGACGCGAGATCTTCTCCAGCTCGGCCTTCAGCTTTGCGATCTCCTCGTCCTTCTCCTCTTCGTCTTTGGAGAGATGATCCTTGTCGTGCTTAAGCTGGGAGCATTCCTCCTCAAGGTTTGTGATCTGCTCGTTCGCCTGACTCACCTCCACCTCGGCCTTGTCTTTCGACTCGGTCAGTTGCTCCTTCAGCCGAGAGATGGTCCCCTCGTACCAGATCATAGCACTGTTCACTTCAACATTATACTTTACACACCAAAAGAAGAACAACCAAGTCAGATTCACACTACGAACGAAAAGGTTTCAAGTAAAAAGAAAATATAACAGTTACCTGGAAGCCCTGATAGGACAGACGGCCGTATCCAGTTCGATTGGCCATCGAGTTAATCGGAAGCAAAGAGACTCTGGGAAAGGTCAGCTTTGAGAACAGATTTGCAGACGGCCAGCCGGTCCGCAGGGATCTCGTCATCGGGTGCCCTCGGAGGGGAGACATCGGCAGCAGGTGCCTTGGAAGATTTACCCTTCTTTATCCACTTGACCACTTTGCTCTGCTCGGTAGAGCCTTCCTAGGTCACGGAGATTTCTCTCATCTTTTTCGTCTTCAACTAGTGTTTCCAAAGGATAAATCGTTCGGGCCTTGATGCAGTTTCCTCGGCCAGTGGGAGCTCTTCGGTTTGAAGGGAAGTCCCAGCGTCAGTGGGCATAATTGCCAGAGGGTTCGGCTCGATGACAATCCGGTTCACTTGAACGGGATTGGCTGCGAGCTCGGCCGCCTCTTTTGCCTTGGCTTGGTGCAGCTTCAGTTCCCAGAGGTTTATCTGGTGACTCATTTAACGAAGAATTTCTTGAATGAGTTCCGGTTTTTCTTGAGTTTCCGCCTCGTCCTCCTCTGATTCACTGTCCTCGTCTGAGAAAGCAAATCCTTTGACTTTTCCCCTCGCTTCTTCGACTCTAACGAGTGTAAAAGTTTTTTGCCAGTCAGTCGGCCCCTTCATGAGTTCTTCAAGGTCAGCTCGAGAGGTAGTGGATAGAAACGGGCAAGGGAAGTTCTCTGCCAAAATAAAACACAAGGGTCAGTTCGATAGCCAAAAAAGATAACAGAGTGCAGACCAGCAAAAATAATCAGGACCCTACCAATTGGATCTCAGTTAGACAAAATCAGTGGAACATTCAAGCCTACAGTTGCTCGGCATATGGGCACATAAAAATAACTATTCGACCAATGATGGTCTTTCAATGGAAATCCATCTATGACCCGGCGTTTGTTTCGGTTGGTCAGGTAATAGGTGTTTGGAACAGTAGTGGTGGCCTTGGCAAACATCAGGTAACTGAGATAATGCTCAGTGGAGGGATTGATGCCACATTCATAACTCATCACCAAGAGACCAACTAGCTAACGGATTGGTCGTGGGGTGAGCTGAGCAAAGCTTGCCTTATGGCAGAAAAGGTAATCCGTCATGATCTCAAGGATCAGAAACCAAAGGAGGCGTTGAATGAAGAACCTCTCATAGAGAGTAAAATACCCCACCGAGGGAGACTCAGGCCTATCATTAGGGGATGGAACAACCAGCTCGACCTCGGCTGAAATGTTGTATCTTTTAGCCTCGTCCTTCCCTTTTTTGGTTTTCTTCTCCTCGGCCCTCAACTTGTCGGCCTGTTCGGCATCGAACATAGGACCGTACCTCTGGTGGTATTCCTCGGACTCAACTTTAACCAGACGCGACATCAAATAAGACTCTATAGCCGCCAGGTTAGGAGGGGTTGATGTCTCGGCTTGTAAGGGAATCCCTTCCCCGGTAAATTCTACGATCCGGTTCTCCTTGGCTTCTCGAATCCCCTCATCCTCGGCAACAGGATATCTCCCATTCTCCTTATCCTCGGCAACAGGATCTCTCCCGTTCCCCACATCATCATTCTCCTCGTTTTCACTCAATATTACGCGGCGAAGGCTAGGAGGTACAATGTCTTCATCTACCATGTCCTCACCTTCAGAATCTCGGAAATCATCCAGGATTTCCTCGTCTACTTCTGCTCGGCCGCTCTGATCAATGGGATCTGAACCCAAACACTCAGATAAGGAAGGATACATAACAGTTGATGGCTCACCGGATAATATGAAAAAACCCTAAAAACTATGAAGATTGGCCGGAATATTAGATCAACTCACGGCGGCGAAAGGCGGGACACTCAAGAACCCTAATTTTCTAAGGAAAAACTTAGAGAGAGAACAGAGGATTTTACCTTAAGACGCGCTGTCACTTCACTCCTAACAAATGCGAAATGAGAAAGTGAGGAAGGCCAGTGAGAATTTTATAGGAGCATAAGGGAAAACGAAGCGTTTCTGCCTCGAAAACACGTGAAAACTGTTCATCTTCCGTGAATTAAATCATTTCGTCTTTTGACTGCGAGCTCGGCTTCATCTCAAATGACTAATATTAATCATGTGAGCTTGTGGGGGGGGGTAACTTTGGGGGTTAAATATCCCCACTCACTATCTTTGAAAAGCAGTCGAAAGAACTGACTAAGTCCTAAGAGTCAGGGCCGAGGTCATTCCCTTAAACATGACCTCGGCTATTGCATTTACTAAGAAATACTGAGGTTAGTCTACTGAAGTCACTTCCTCGGCGTAATCAATGTCTGTAACTATGCCGAGAGAGATTAGAAAAATCATGCCTTTGGCATAACATATTTATTAAAGGGATGTCGAGGAAGTCAAACTGAGTCACTCCCTTGACGTAACCTTCGTCTTTGAACATGTTGAGAATGTTAACTAAGTCATGAGCTATGCATGGGTCAGCATATGTCCGGCCGAGGACATTATCATTATCATGACCTCGGCCAAATTTGTATCATGTACGTCATGCCGAGGATATAACTTAAATCATTTCCTCGGCCCATTCTTGTCCATACCAGAGGGCCGAGCTCGTTAGCATACAATGGTGGACCGAGCAGTCCAAGACCTGTTAAAAGTCAAGAGGGCCCAAGCCCAGAGGAATGAGCCGACATGAAGGGAAAAGGCAAGAGGGATCAGGAAGATACTACAGGATCTAGGAGTTTAACTTATTTCTAAGTCGGGATAAATTTGTATATATACTTCTTGAGGTTAAACTTGTATGATCGTATCTTTCTGGCTTAAGAACCCTAAAAGCTTAATGCTAGGAAAGACTTTTCCATTGATATCAATAAAGCAACCCTTTGTTAGGTACTTCATGTTTGTTCTAAGCTCTTTATTTCGAGTTCCTTCCTAAGAAACCTCGAACAAATAATGATTGTGTGATTTTACCCACACAGGTTTGGAGGGATTGTGTTTATTAAATCTCATCCCCTGGTTGGATAGTACCTTAGCTTGCGTTGTGATGCTAGCGTTTTGGAATGAGGATTATGTCCATGAGATGCATATAACCAGCATGATAGCTGGGTTTCGATGGGTCACTTAGATGATCATAGCGATCAGGCTTTTTATGGAGAAAGCTTAAACCAAATAATATCCCTCCCTGTGACGATGCATCAAGGATGTGCCCATGAGATATCGATGACCAGCGTTGAGACTGCTTCCGACAATAAGTGTCGCGAGCTTTACCATAGAGATGGTGTTCATGATCCCGGGTATATACCATTGCTGTGATAAGCAACAATGAGTACGATTTTATACGCTTGAAGATTTGGTAACCTTCGTTCGTGAGTTGTGATAGGATCGTTAGCTCAATGCTACCGTCGACAATGGTTTGCATTTGAAGAGCTCTTGTGTGGGCCCATGTCGATGTAGCTTGATCACCACAAATTGGTCCTGAAGCCACACTGCTCCCCGTCGGGAATATGTTGACAACGGAACCCAAAACCACGTGACCGTAACAGCATGATTTGCAAGGCATGGATTATTCGTTAGAAGAACGGTGGTGGAACCCGAAATGGAAGTGAGGATGGAAAGAAGGCATGTGGGTTCCAACCTAAGTCTAGTCATTTGAAAGTTATCTGCTAGAAGGAAGGTGGTGTGTTACCTCGAACATGGTCAGAGATAGGCTTAGTGCTATCAAACTGCTGGTGTGGCCCACTGGATAAGTGCTGACGAAAAGTTTTTGTGAGACACAAAAATTAAATGGGAGTATACGAATATACTACCCCACTCCCCCCATATTTAGAGGAGGGGTCAACTGAACTCATCGTAGTGATGAGCTGCCTACTTACCCTAGAACGGGATCAAGTCGACTCATAGTTCATCTTGCTGCGAATGCTTTGTGATGGCAGTCAGTGATAGTACTTCTTGAGATGGATTGCTTTCAAGACCTTGGCACTTTGATGCCTTTCATGTTGACGAGTTTGTAGACGCCTGGTTTTACAACCTCTGAGATCTTGTAGGGTCCCTCCCAGTTCGTCCCAAGTTTGCCAGCGTTTAGTTCAGCTGTATTCTGGAACAATTTGCGGAGGACAAGGTCAGACTGCTTGAATCGTCTGGGTTTGACCTTGTTGTTGTAGTACCTTGCGGCTGCTTGCTGGTAGTTCTGTAGTCTAATGTAAGCTTGATCGTGACGCTCATCGATTAGATATAACTCGTCGATTTGTAAAAGGTGATTGATATCTTTATGTTGTGGGAGGAGCGTGCGTCATATGCCTGGAAACTATACTTCTTATGGGATGACACATTTTGTCCCAAACACGAGTTCGAAAAGNAGTCTAATGTAAGCTTGATCGTGACGCTCATCGATTAGATATAACTCGTCGATTTGTAAAAGGTGATTGATATCTTCATGTTGTGGGAGGAGCGTGCGTCATATGCCTGGAAACTATACTTCTTATGGGATGACACATTTTGTCCCAAACACGAGTCCGAAAAAAGTTTCTCCGGTTGGTCGCCTAAGGGTCGTCTGGTGGGACCAGAGGACTCTATCGAGTTCGTCTGCCCAGCGTCCCTTCTTGGCATCAAGGCGCTTCTTGAGTCCATCAAGGATTGTCTTGCTGGCCGCTTCTGCTTGGCCATTGCCATGTGGATAGCGAGGAGTTGATTTTCTGAAATGACTTTTCCACTTCTCGCAGAACCCTTCGAAGCGGGCCGAGATGAATTGAGACCCGTTGTCTGTGACGATTTTGTAAGGTACGCCGTGACGACAGATGTTGAACTTCCACACGAAATGTTCGACTTGGCGTCTTTGATACTAGTGTATGACTTTGCTTCCACCCACTTTGAAAAATAATCCGTTAGGACAAGCAGAAAACGTTTTTGCTTTGAGTTGTGGAGAGGTCCCACTATGTCCATGGACCATTTCATGAAAGGGTATGGTGATGACACCGATGTTAGCATCTCAGTGGGCTGATGGAAGGTCGGAGCGTGGCGCTGGCACTTCTCACACTTGGCGGATAATTACTCGCAGTCTTTGATCATTGTGGGCCAGTAGAAACCATGTCGCTTGATTTGAATGGCCAAGCGGCGTCCCCTAGAATGGTTTCCACAAGAACCTCCGTGAATCTCTTCCATCACTTTGCGAACGTCTGCTCCTTCGAGGCAAGTAAGTGTGGGCCGCAAAGCCCCCATTTGTAAAGCTTGTCGTCTTTGATGATATAACGTGCTGCTTGACCTCTGAGTTTACGCGCGGCCCACTTGTCTGTGGGAACATCTCCGGTTCTGATTTAATGCTTGATTCGATCTATCCAAAGAATGTCACGTCCATAGTTGCTATGGTTAGTTGCTTCGTCTACTTCCATAGGAGCAACCTCATCTTCTGCTGCAGGTTGATTTTCGGGACCCACCACTTCAACATCAATAAGGTGAATGAGATGAGTTTCTTGGATGCTTGGATGTTCAAGGAGTTCCACAGAAATCACTTTGCGCAGTTTAGAACTGATGTAGAGCCTAAGGCTACTAGTGCGTCGACCGTTGTATTTTCATTTCGAGAGATTCACGTCAGGGTGAATTCTGTGAACTTTTCTGACAACTCTTTCACAATGCTGAGGTAGGCTCCCTTCCTTTCGTCTCGCACAACGTACTTGCCGTTGAATTGATTGACTACGAGTTGTGAGTCGCAGAAGGCTTTGATCTTCTGGACGTTGATGCATAAGGCAAGTCTCAATCCTGCAATCAAAGCTTTGTATTCTGCCTCGTTGTTGGAGGCTGGAAAATCGAAACGGATGGACTGTTCGATGATTTCACCTATAGGTGAGGCCAGAAGGATGCCGGCTCCTAACCCTTGCTTGGATGATGATCCATTAGCATGGAGTGTCCTTGTCGCGTGTTTTGTACGGTCAGCGTCCGTACCTTCCGGAAGTTCGACTAAGAATTCAGCTAGTACTTGTGCTTTCGCGCTAGTGCGGCTGCGATATTTGATGTCATATTCGCTCAACTCCACGGCTCACTTTGCTAGTCCTAACTAACTTGGACTGTGCAGGATGGTTCATAATGGGAATGGAGTAAGCACCACTATGGAGTGGGACTGGAAGTAACGCCTTAGCTTCCATTTGTGGATATCTAGTCTCGGCGTCCGTCAAGGTCTTGCTGACATAGAAGATGGGATGTTGCTCGCCTCTCTCTTCACGAATGAGTACTTCGCTGACGGTTGAGGTCGAAACTGTTATGTATAGGAACAAATGCTCGCCGTCGATAGGTTTGGCTAGCATAGGGGCCCACTCCAGGTAGTCCCTCATTTTATGGAAGGCCTCCTAGCATTTTTCTGTCCACTCGAAGTGTTTTTTGCCTCTGAGAATGTTGTAGAAGGGTAAACACTTGTTTGTGGACCTAGAGATGAAGCGGTTGAGCGCTGCGATGCGTCCTGTAATGCGCTGGACCTCTCTTTTGTTTGTTGGAGATGCCATCTTTTGAAGAGCTTTAATTTGCTTTGGATTGACTTCTATGTTGTGGGGGGTGACGAGGTAGCCAAGGAACTCGCCGGAGGTGACTCCGAAACGACACTTGGTGGGGTTCAACTTCATGTTGTGCTTGTTGAGTTATTTGAAGCAGTCGTCGAGGTGGGCCACATGCTCATCTTGGTCCATCGATTTCATGAGCATGTCGTCGATGTATACCTCCATGGTTTTTTTCAGCTGTTCAGCAAACATCTTGTTGATCAGCTTTTGGTATGTTGCACATGCATTCTTAAGACCGAAAGGCATAACTTTATAACAATAGGTACCTCTGTCGGTGATGAAGGTTGTCTTCTCGCGGTCATGAGGATGCATGAAGATCTGATTGTAGCCTGAGAAAGCATTCATGAATGATATGAGTTGGTTCCCTGTTGTTGCTTCGACCAGCCGATCGATGTGAGGAAGAGGGAACCTATCCTTAGGACGCACTTTTTTTAGGTTGGTGAAGTCGACGCAGACTCTCCACTTGCCGTTCTTCTTCTTGACCACCACTAAGTTGGCTATCCAGTCCGGATACTTGACCTCCATGACTGATCCGACCTTGAGGAGTCTGTCTACTTCATTCTTCACTACATGTGCTCGTTTCGAGCCCATGCTTCTTCTCTTCTGCTTGATCGGCTTGAAGGTTGGGTCCACGTTGAGTTCGTGACATGCAATGTCCATGCTGATTCCAGGCATATCTTCGACTGTCCAAGCGAAGGTGTTGACGTCTCTTTTCTGGAAAGCAATAAGCTCTGTGCGGAGAGAGTCTGGTAGGTCCGCGCCAATCTCCACGAGTCGTTCTGGATGTTGATCGTTTATGCAGACTAAGATGACAGGGTCCACCTGCGATTCTTCTTCATGAGCTTCCGCGATATGTAGTTAATGCATGATGACAGGTAGTTGCTTCCTGGCTATGTGCTTCATCTTTCGTTTCTTCTGCTCGCCTACTGGGACCCGGTCCGTGATAGACTTCCTCAGTTTGTGTTCGGCAAGCAAGCATGCTCTAGACTCCTTCTGGTTTCCTCTGATGGTTCTGATTCCCTCTGATGTTGGGAACTTGATGCACAAGTGGTAAGGCGATGGGACCGCCCGCATTTTAACCAAGGGGTTCCCAATATCACGTTGTAGATTGTCGGGTGGTCGGTGACTGCGAAGGTTACCTTCTTTGTGATGCCTTCTGCCTGGACAGGGAGCTCGATCGTTCCAAGGGTCATGGTTGTTGTTCCACAGAAGCTTGTTGGAGGCTTTGGAGTTTCTTTGATTCCTGATGGATCCACCTTCATGCGTAGCAGTGTGCCCATGAATATCATGTTCACAGAGCTTCCAGTGTCCACCAAAACCTTGGTGATGTTGAAGTCGCCAATGGTTAGTTGGATGATGAGAGGATCATTGTGAGGTCGGTTGATTGCTTCTGCGTCCTTCTCGGTAAAGGAGATGTCACAGTCTGAAAAGTTTGATTTTGTGGCCCGCGTAGGGCTAGCGCTTACCTTCCGCTAGAAAGACTTAATCGCAGAGACACGGTCTGGGCAGTATGGCGATCCTCTCATGATCACGTTGACATACTGACGAGGATGATTAGTCACAGGATATAGAGACGGACTGTCAAATAAGTTGTTCCCACTATGAGGTGGGGTCATCGTGGATGTGTCGAGATGGAATTGATCCACTGATATATCTCATATTTTACCGGTTTTCATTATAAGAAACCTATACTTATATTTATTTTAGAGTCTATATTACTATTATTAGAGTCCAGAAGAGTCATTTTAGGTGCATGGACGAGATTTGGAGCTTTGAAGGATCTAGAAGATTTATGGAGGAAAAATAGGATAAGCTTGTAGAGGCGAAAAAGGAAACAAAAAAAAATGGAAGTTTCAGAAGGGAGTGTCGATCGACACCACCCTGGTGTCGATTGACACCGACGGATATTTACTAACTTTCCAAACATCTCAAGACCAAGATTTTTCCCTACTTTTCTATGATAATTCCTTAAAGCTAAAATTCGTCATGAACCTTATAAATACTTTTCTACAGCCATTGTTTAGGCTCATACAATATTCTTATTCTCATAAAGTTTTGTAAGGGAGAAGAATTCTCTAAATCCTTTTTAGTTTCTATTTGAGTATTATTCTGTTTATTGTTCAGTTANGAAGAATTCTCTAAACCCTCTTTTATTTTTTATAGAGTATTATTCAGTTTATTGTTCTACTCATTTGCATGATGAATTGCTTAGTTATGTCTGAGTAGTTTGTTAGTTAGGTTTAGGGTTCTTAAACTTTGATGATTTTCTGTTTACCATAGCTAAA
>OVAP01005605.1:0-12833 GCA_900406295.1 Aurinia saxatilis | reverse complement strand
TGGATTTGAAGAGATTAAAATGGTGCAGGAAGGAGTTGTTCTTGTGCTGTCGGGATTTGTTAATCCGGAGAGGAGTACATTAAGGTCACAGGCTTTGGCAATGGGAGCTACATATCAACCTGATTGGAGCTCTGACACTACGTTGCTCATATGTGCGTTCCCTAACACTCCAAAGTTTCGTCAAGTTGAAAGGGATAGTGGAACAATTGTCTCAAAGGTAAGTTTTTATTTATTTTTGTAGGTGATCCATTGTGTAATTGAGTTTCTCGTTTTGTGCTGATGTTTTATATGTTTTAACTGTCTTCAGGAATGGATAACTGAGTGTTATACGCAGAAGAAATTGGTGGATATTGAGGAATATCTTATGCATGCTGGAAAACCATGGAGGAAAAGCAGTGTTCCCCTTGATGCTATTCGAGGTAACAAAAGTATATTTGGATAGTTTTAGATGGCATATATCTGTTTTAACCATCTTCTTGTCTTCTGTGGTTCATCGATTTCACCTTGTGTCAAAATTGATGTTTGGTTAAATGATGAACAAGAATATAGCTTTTCACATAATCTCAATGCCCTGGTTAACATTGATACTAGATTGACCTTGCAAAACGTATATGTTTCTATTCCAGAAAAGAAAGAGACACTTTCTACAAAATCAGAGAAGAAGGTGGATAAAAAACCAGAACCGGTGTCTAGAAAGTCAGAGAAAGAGGTAGACAAGAAACCAGAAACAGGGGGAACGACATCTGCTTCATCCAAGGTATGTTTAAATCTCCATCCATAACTGTATTATTCTCCATTCAATGGTTTTTGACTATTTATTTCCGTNCCATAACTGTATTATTCTCCATTCAATGGTTTTTGACTATTTATTTCCGTATCTATCTTCACAGAATAAATCAGTTGGAAATTCTGTGAAAGAGCTAGTTTTTGTTACTGAAGTGAAGAAATGGGCCAGGGAGGATCTAACTCAAACCATCTCGTGGTTAGAGAGTCAAGAGGAGAAAGTAAGGGGCATTATTTATATTCTTTCTTCCACACTACATGTTGTTTTTGTTTCTGCTGTCTAATATCACTGGTAACAGCCAGAACCAGGTGAGATCAAGCAAATAGCTGCAGAAGGAGTCTTAACCTGTTTACAAGACGCCATAGATTCTCTTGAACAGAAGCAGGTTAGACTCTTTGAACAACAACACTTATAAAGTCCTTTCTCTTTGGCATTTGTTAAACTTTGTTCAAATTCTTTGAGAATATTGTTTGCNAGATCAAGCAAATAGCTGCAGAAGGAGTCTTAACCTGTTTACAAGACGCCATTAATTCTCTTGAACAGAAGCAGGTTAGACTCTTTGAACAACAACACTTGCTTTATCATTTACCGCTTAGCTACATGTCTAAAGCTTTTTTATAAAGTCCTTTCTCTTTGGCATTTGTTAAACTTTGTTCAAATTCTTTGAGAATATTGTTTGTTGAATCAAAGTTTTTCTCGGTTGTTATAAACTTCAGGACATTGGATCAGTTACAGAGCTATGGAGTTTTGTCCCTCGCGTAGTAAAGGAGCTTGGAAAGATCGAATCTTCTTCCAACAAAGAAAACTCCACAACTTTAAAGAAAGAACTCCTCTGCAAACAAGCAAAGTCATGGAAAGAAATCTACGAAGCCGAGCTAGCAAAACGGGACAAAGGCGAATCATCATCGGGAACAAAAAGCAAAGAGACCTCTCAAGTTGCTTCTGGATACGAAAGCGACGAAACCATTGAAATGACTGAAGAAGAAATCGAACTTGCTAACAGAAACTTCTCTTTACAGTCTCTGTAGAATAATCAAACTTTGCTCTTACAATTTGATCCGGTTTAGTTGTTAGTCTTTACAGTTCTGATAAATCGATTGCAATTTAATTCGGTTTTGATTTGGTTATAGTGTCGATGGTACATGAATTGGTCAATTAGTTTCAAAATTCCACTCAAATGTTGAAAGAATTGGTAATAACCGGTTTGGTTGAGTACCTCAAATTTATTAAACCGGAAAAATTAAACCGAATTGGTTAGGATTGCATAGACCCTAATTTATACCCTTTTTGGATTGTGTCGTCGTCTTCTTCTTCTTCGTTCTCTCTCGCAGTAGGGTTGAAGCGAATACTACGCCACCGTCTTCTCTCTATCGAACTCGCGTAGAACAATCTTCTGCAACTTCTTCTTCTTCTTCCACACTAGCTTAAGAAAATGGGAGCTCCGCTTCCTCCTAAAGAGGCTAATCTCTTCAAGCTCATCGTCGTATGTTTCCCGATTCCTTCTCTCTCTCTTTATTATTATCTCGCACTTCGTTTCCGTTTAAGCTCTCTCTGTATCGAGTATTGGATGTGATGATGATTCTAGTTGAGAACGAATTGGAGTTTTGATAAACCCTAATGTGTCAAGTCAAATTGAAATTTCGTTGACGTGATAGGTTTTGTTCTGCATAGAGTTTTTTTTAGCTTAATGTGATTCGATTTGCCAAGTTTCTAGGCTGATTAATTCACATTGAGGGACATGAAAGCTAGGCTTTAATACTATGGTTAATGTATTATTCAGTATGATTTAGCAGGTGCATAGTATTTTGTACTACTCTTCAATGTACTAAACCCTTTTGAATCTGCTTTGGATAGTTTTGATTTTCTTATGTATTTGTTCTGAAGTGTTTTGGTTTATATATTGAGGAATGTTGTTCTGAGTGGTGTAATTTATTGTTATGCAGAAATCGTATGAGACTAAGCAGTACAAGAAGGGACTTAAGGCAGCTGATACCATATTAAAAAAGTTTCCTGATCATGGGGGTAACTTCAAAGCTTTCCTTCTATTCTTTTTTTGTGTGTTAATACCTCATTGCTATTTGAATGTGCAAGGCTATGAGTTTTATTACATCGATTGGGACCAAACGACTTGTTAATTGTTTATTAGGGAGTTGGGGTTTTTGTCTGTAATTAGGGAATCGACCAGTTAGAACGTAATTCTCTAATAAAGCGAATGGAACAAAATATTTGTGTAAGATTGTAATGTATGATCATGTAGAGGAGACACTTGATAGTGTTTATTATTGTTAGTTGAGATCTATTCTGTTTTGTGTTAAGTGCAGTTCTTGCTTCTTTCTTGACTACAGAATATGACTTGCTTTATTCATTGTGATTTTCAGAGACTTTATCGATGAAAGGACTGACTCTAAACTGTATGGATCGCAAAACTGAAGCATATGAGCTTGTCCGACTAGGAGTGAAGGTTCATATATACTCTGAACTAATCAGGACCTCATTATTTTTTGTTTCCAGACATGATATGACTTTTAGGATAATATTTGGATTTATACTTTATGTTGTTCCTGCAGAATGATATCAAAAGTCATGTTTGCTGGCATGTGCTTGGTCTTCTGTACCGGTCAGACAGAGAGTATAGAGAAGCTATCAAATGCTACCGAAATGCTCTTAGGATAGATCCTGAGAATCTAGAAATACTCAGAGACCTCTCACTCTTGCAGGTAATAATGTGAATACTTAGTGTGCAGATTATATGTTTCCTATTATCACTGTACCTTTCGACAATTTATCTTATTGTATACTTTCTTTTTCCTAGGCACAAATGCGGGACTTATCCGGTTTTGTGGAGACAAGGCAGCAGCTTTTGACTTTAAAGCCTAATCACCGAATGAACTGGATTGGCTTTGCGGTCTCTCAGCATTTGAACACAAAGTATGTTATATCAGACTTTTGGGAATTTTAGCATTTAGTGCAGTTATGTACTACTCCGATATCATGGAAGCTTCCACCATATTCACCATTATATATTAACTTGTTATATTTCCTTGAAACCAGTGCTTCCAAAGCTGTTGAAATCTTGGAAGCGTATGAAGGCACCTTAGAGGATGATTATCCACCTGAGAACGAGCTAATTGAGCACACTGAAATGATTCTATACAAGGTATCAAACAGAGATTTTACCTGTATTATACCTTAATTTTTATCTTTCAGAATTTTCCCTCATATTAAATGATGCTTCCTGTTAATGAGTGTTAATGAGTCAATGTAGCTTTTGGTAGTTATGTATTTATTTATCTCCTGTTGAAGGACAAACCATAATGTACTAGTGTCAGTTGGTACAAAGGACACGTTCTGTCATACATTTGAAAATTCTCGCTAGAACAGTCGGGCATGAACCCTACAAAGTCTCTTCAAGCAACCTGATAACATTTTCTGCTCTGTTTAGTCTTTTCCCCTGAAACTTGTTTGTTGGAGCATCCATCATTTCACGTTAGCACAGTTTTTATTTTCGTACCTGCATGAAATCTCAGCTGGATTTTTTGTCCTCTTACAGGTTTCTTTGCTTGAGGAGAGCGGTTCCTTTGACAGAGCTCTTGAGGAGTTGCATAAAAAACATCCGAAAATAGTAAGTTAATAGAACTTATAGTTGACTTTGAATGTATTTAGATCATAGGATACTTTCATATAGTAGATTTAATATTCCTTTTTTGTTTGTTTGTAGGTTGATAAGTTGTCTTACAAAGAACAAGAAGTGTCTCTGTTGTCAAAGCTTGGACGTGTAGAAGAAGCCAGTAAACTCTACAAGGTGCTGCTTTCCATGAACCCCGACAATTACAGGTTTTTTCCTTGCACTTCCAAGTCATATCAGAGCCATCAGCTTTGCATTTTTCGTTGTTATTTCTATGGTCACATCTGTTTGTTCTGCTTCATTAATTTTTGCATAAAATTGTCAGTCTTTTCTTTTGTCACTCTCACAAGCTACTCTCTATCTTTGGGTACAATCAGTTCCTGTAAACAGATATGAACATTAATTTCTTGCCTTTTCAGATATTATGAAGGCCTCCAAAAATGTCTTGAATTGTATTCAGAAAATGGTCAATATTCACCTGACCAGATTGAGAAGTTGAATGCCTTGTACCAGTCTCTAAGCGAACAATACACTTGGTCATCTGCTGTAAAGGTGAGAAAAGCAGATCTTATCCTGTAGAGATCTTTTACCAATTTTAAGTTATTTTATGTTTCCCCATTTTCAGAGGATACCATTGGATTTTCTGCAAGATGAAAACTTTAAGGAGGCTGTAGCAAACTACATTAAGCCTCTTTTGACAAAGGTATTGCCATTGAACCTCTTTGTTTGCACAATGCTAATAGAATATTGTCTTATATATTTTGATGCTTGTCTCAGGGTGTTCCTTCATTGTTTTCTGATCTCTCCTCTCTGTACGACCACCCTCGCAAGGTTAGTTTCACTGCTTCGACCTTGAACATGCTGCTTTACTTTGCGATTTATGTTTCTATATATATATTTTTTTTCCAGCCTGATATATTGGAACAACTAGTTGTTGAGATGGAACAGTCGATCAGGACGACTGGAGGTTACCCAGGAAGGTATACAACTGAATTCATTACAAAACGATTCACTGCACTTATGTCATCTATGATATATATCATGTTTGAAACTGAAATTTTCTAAAAAATTAACATGTTCTGTCATTTTCTGTTTCAATTTTAATTGATGCAGTGATGTGAAAGAGCCCCCATCGACGCTTTTGTGGACATTATTTTTCTTGGCTCAGGTTCAGTTTTGCTATTGCTGTCTTATTATCTCTCTATAATGTAACACTTTTTTGTTTGAAATTTAGTGTATTATATCATGATACGTTTTTGTGTTTCATAATGCAGCATTATGACAGGCGTGGTCAATATGATGTTGCCCTCTCTAAAATTGACGAGGCCATTGCTCATACACCCACAGTGATTGATCTGTACTCCGTTAAGGTATCAGTTTGCATCATGNCACCCACAGTGATTGATCTGTACTCCGTTAAGGTATCAGTTTACATCATGTCTAAAAATCTTCTTAACCCTTGTTTATAAGCCCACAGTGATTGATCTGTACTGTGTTAAAATATTTGTGTCTTAACCCTTGTACTGGTTTCTCTCAACAGAGCCGAATAATGAAGCATGCAGGAGATCTGACTGCCGCTGCTGCACTTGCTGATGAAGCGAGATGCATGGACCTAGCAGATCGTTACATTAACAGCGAATGTGTCAAGCGTATGCTGCAAGCAGATCAGGTGACCTTGGCTGAGAAAACTGCTGTTTTATTTACCAAAGAGGGGGATCAGATCAACAATCTTCATGACATGCAGTGCATGTGGTACAGCTCTGTTTAAGCCTGATTATTTTTGTTAAAGCAAAATTGACAATTCAGATATCTTTCTAATGTCTGTCTTGTGATCTTATTTTGTTGAAGGTATGACCTTGCATCTGGAGATAGCTACTTCCGTCAGGGTGATCTTGGACGTGCACTGAAGAAGTTTTTGGCTGTGGAGAAGCACTATTCTGACATTTCCGAAGATCAGTTTGATTTCCACTCATATTGCTTGAGAAAGATGACGTTGCGTTCATATGTTGACATGCTTAAGTTCCAAGACCGGTTGCACTCATTCCCATATTTCCACAAAGCAGCAACTAGAGCTATCAGGTAATACTTGGTTGCGCAATTGTAATCTAACCACAATATCTATTGTATGGATGCATGGTAGATTCCATTATACTGTAGTAACATTTTCCTCTCTGCCTGGTGGTCAGGTGCTACCTGAAATTGCATGATTCTCCCAAGTCAACTGCTGAAGAAGATGAAATGTCAAAGTTGGCTCCTGCTCAGAAGAAGAAAATGAAGAAGCAGAAAAAGGCAGAAGCCCGAGCAAAGAAAGTAGGTGCTTTCAGTGATTTGATGAGTGAATTAATGATTGCATCAAAGAAAGAAAATGGCTTAAGAGTGTTTTTCGTTTCAGGAAGCTGAGAGTAAGAGTGAAGAATCCACTGCCAGCGGTGCCTCTAAGTCTGGCAAAAAGAATGTGAAACCTGTAGATCCTGATCCTCATGGTGAAAAATTAGTTCAGGTAATCTTTTGCTCTACTCATAAGATGTAGTGTAGCGTTATCTTATCAGAGGCCTAATGAAAAACTTAATATGTTCAGATTGAAGATCCAATGGCAGAGGCTTCTAAGTACTTGAGATTACTCCAGAAGCATTCGCCTAATTCGGTGGAGACTCATCTACTTTCGTTTGAGGTCAATATGAGAAAGCAAAAGTTTCTGCTTGCTTTCCAGGTAGCTCATCTCTCTGTTAATCCTTAATTAAGCTTAGACTCTGTCTATTATATTTTGATATACGTTCTTTTAAGAAATCTAAGGGCTTGGCCATCTATTTCGTATTCTTCAGGCTGTCAAGCAATTGCTTAAATTGGATGCCGAGAACCCTGATTCACATCGCTCTTTGGTATGAAATCTATACTATCTGTGATATTATAGGGAAATGTTAATAAATTAACTGAAAAAGCTGTGGCTTCTGGGTAGACATGTATTATATTTGGTGGTTTATGCCTGTGAACTTGGATGTCAGGTTAAATTCTTTCTCAAGACAGAATCAACGAGTGTTCCAACGACTGAAGCTGAGAAACTTCGTTGGAGTGTGCTAGAGGCTGAGCGCCCATCAATCAGGTAACTATTCTAACTGTTATCCAATCTTGCTATTACTTAAGTATAATATCAGTTTTGAGAAAATTGTCCATTTCTTTGCGTTGTAGTCAATTGCAGAATAAATCTCTAATGGAGGCAAACAAAGAGTTCCTTGGTAGACATGAAGGTATCAAACTGATTACATATACCCACACAGAGATATTGCAAACGTCCAATATAAATATGTTAACATTTGTGTTTAAATTGGTAGATTCTTTGGTGCACAGAGCTGCATATGCCGAAATGCTGTACGTTTTAGATCCAAGCAAGAAAACCGAGGCTGTTAAGATAATTGAAGACTCGACCAACAAAGTGGCTCAAACGTATTGCTCCTTCAGATATATAAATACCTTTTGCCTCCTTAATCTCTTCATTTTTTTTTCCGTTTATTAATCATTGGTTGTCCATTTGCAGAAACGGAGCTCAAGGACCAGCAAGTGAATGGAAACTCAAAGACTGTATAGCAGTTCATAAGCTCCTTGACACTGTTCTCCTTGACTCAGAAGCTGCCTCCAGTAAGCATTATAATATCTTCTCTGATGTGTTTTCATTAAGTAATACCTCTTATGAACCATGATTTCATTTGGTTTTAGAAGTTTGTGATAAAAGAGTTTTTGTTTCAATTCCAGGATGGAAATCACGTTGTGCCGAGTATTTCCCTTGTTCAACTTACTTCGAAGGCAAACGTAGTTCTGTGATGCCTGATTCAGTGTACAACCCATCTGCTAAGAGCACCGAGAACGGCGCTGCACCAGAATTAAGCGATGGACAACTCGAAGCATTCAAGAGCCTCTCGGTCTCAACCTAAAAAATCCCTTATTTATCAATAAGGTGACAGCTGAATCAACCGTGGATGTAAACTGCAGGAGATTATCCATTGCTGCAAACCCGGATCAAACGTGAGACTTAATCAAATCTTTCACAGAGGTGTGGATCAAAGAAAATGTTTGGAGTTGTGTAACATGATGCCAAATGTGTATAATTGTTTCTTTTATATAAGGCTGGGTTTCAAACACAGAGAAAGAAAGGGTCTTTGTCTCCTTTACGTTACTTCTCTAGTTTACACTTTTTGAGCTTCTTTGTTGTACCCTTCACCTTTCTTCTTCCTTTGTTTCTCTACATTATTTATTTTTCACTCTGGTTCTTGACATCATTTGAAAATTTTGATACAATGTGCTTTTGATTGATTCTCGTTTCATTTTCATATGGTTATCTGAAATTATAACATTGAACACAAACACAATTATTTCGCAGATTTATTGATTTTAAAAGTTACAATCGTTTGATCAAACAAAAATGAATAAACAACATCTCTACTATACAAGTCTCTCACGTATATACATAACACAAACTCTATGGGTCCAGACTCTCTCCCCCTTTCTCATTGGATTTGAAGGTGTTAGCTTGTGACTATGAGGAAGGGTTGCTGCTCTCTCCGACCTCATTTTTACAGAGAGGGCAAGTCGCGTTGATCTTAAGCCATTTGTCTACACAGTCTACATGAAAGACATGTGAGCATGGCAGTTCTCTAACGTCTTCATCGTCTCCATATCTGGACAAGCAGATACAACAGCTCTGCAAAACCATTACATCCAAGAAACACAAAGCTAATTAGGCACATTCTACTCCTAACCGACTACTTAGACATTTTGACGCCATTTTTGATGAAACTAAGGCGTTTACTTACAGCATCTTCGCCTGATATAAGGCGTTTCTTCTCGGATCCCAATAGCAGAAATCCACCATCACCTTCCTCTGAAAATTCCACATCGTTTCTACTTTTTGATTTGAACTTGTAGACAGGCAATGCGTTTATGACTTCAGCAGTGGCTCCTCTAGTTTGTGAGAAGTTTTCCCGAAACCCGAGAATGGATATTAAGCACGGCAAACAACAACAGATGGTTGCACATAGTATGAATGGCATTGCATATCCAATGCAACTGAAAGTAAGGAATGCTATACATAACCTGCAAGGCTCGACCAAACAAATAAATATATGACTGTTAGAGTTTCAATCTCTCCACTGGGACATAAGAATGAATTAAGTAAAGGGGCAACACCTATACAGTTTAGGAGAATCCGAAGGAGATGAATGACCTCCAAATATCCATACATTCCCCACAACAAACCACACAGCAAAGAAACAATCAATCGCCATTTTGAAATGGTCAACCAGCCCATTCAATCTGCAAATCATAAACAATTATCAGTTCGGATTTGTTAGCTAACCAAACCAATTAACATAAGACCAGAAAAAACAATTACATGTACCTTGTTCGTACGCTTTCTCTGACTTGATTGTTTCCAGGTTCTGTGCTCATGTCATTGCTGTTTTCTTCGTCTGGCGTTTGAGCTACTGAGACAGCCGTATATGGTGTGGACTCGGAAGGGTTATTATTGCCCTGTTGTGAAGAATCTTGCCCTGTACCTCGGTTATACGCGCGAAAACGCCAGTAAAGAATAGGAAGAGTGGCAATACAGCCAGAGGTATATCCAACAACCCATGTAAACAATGGTGCTTCAGGGTGTTCATCTTTAGCCAGAACCATAACTACAATGGCTGCAACAATCTGAGCCACAGTGACTACTAACTCCACAGAAATCCAAAGACCAGAATTCAACGGACTCCTCCTACTACTCCTACGACCATTCTCATTATCATCTCCTCTCCTAGAAGAACTTGCTCTTTGCTGAGTAGTAGATGATGGAGAAGGATGCATTTCATGTTCTGTACCATTCGATGATATTCCCTCTTCGCCTTGATGTGAGTTAACCTCATGAGTCAGCTCATCGATAGAAGACCTCGATGAAGAAGAGTCGTCCTCATTACTTGTAATGTCAACAATATGCTCACGATTACCATGAGTTCCGTGCTCCATCAATAAAGGATCTTGATCAGTTTGGCTTGTACTTCGTCCAATGGAAGAAACATCCATCTAAATCCCAAGTAGAAAACTTAAAACACACACAAATATCAGCAACTACACCTTCCCAATTCTACTCATTTGTGTTCACTAAAAAGCTATAGCATTCCACTCTAACTCCCTAACACACTAATCACCAATCCAATCTCCTCAAGAACAAATGATACAACATTCACCTGTTACAACACAATTAAACCATTAGCAAATCAATCAGGATTCTTCAAGGATTAACGCATAATTGACCAAATTTCAGAGAAACCTCAAAAATCTCACTACAAGTAAGACCCACAATTCAATTTTGACTCTTTCCAAATCCATCAAATTCTGATCTTGAGGAAAACCCCAAAAATTCAATCTTTCCACAAGATAACACAGTCTTGAACAAACAAAATCTCAATTTTACAACACAAGATCCAATGAAACAAAAAAAAACAGAAGAAGCAGAAGAGTAGATACATACCAGAATCAAGAACAAGCTCTTGTGTTTGTGTTCTTCTTCTTTTTCATTTCTTGAGAAAGACAAAAAAAAAAAAAAACGAAAGGATCGATTTTTTTCCTTTTTTTGCAGCTTTTTGCAGTAATTTGGGAAAGAGAGTGATTACAGCTATAAAACTTGATTAGAGATTTCCTTAATGACTGAAATTTCAACCGTTAGATTTTGAGGATTCTGGGTGGTGAATAATATTTGATCGGACGGTTCATATTCGTTTTATTGTTTTTGTCTTCAGTCTTGGTGAGAGTGAGTCCATTAATTAAAACCAAATATCTTCAAAGCAAAACCATTTCAAAGTTTAACTTTTTTTAGTTAAGCAAATACTCATCTAGAATTTTATTATTCAAATTGAAACAGTTTAATGTATACTTTTTTTTAATGGCATGACTATATGATACATTTTTAATGAAATGATTGGATGATAAACATAATATTAGATTGAGGATAATTATATATTCATTATTTTATTTAAAGATTTGTTTTTTAAATATTTTTTGGGTTATGTTTAGTCTATTAAGATTAGTATATTACCATGGATTAGTTTGAATAAATTTGTTTTTTCTATGGTGAGATAGTGATTACTGATTAGATGGTATTGTAAAATCTAACCATCAAGTCCAAATTATATAAAAGTTTTCCAAGATTTAAAATATATCATTTTCCATCTAAAACTTGTCAAGAATTAAAAAGACAACAAAATCATATGATTTAGTTCTATTTTAGTCAAAGAGTGCATTATGCTGACAAAAATGGCTAAGTTAGGACATTCAAAAAGAGAAACAAGATTAGTTTACGCGTATAATCTAATCTCAAGTATATTTATTATCATTATACTCCCAAAATGCTTATTCGATGATTTTTCTTTTTTGTATGTTTTGTAATATTTGTTTATAATTGATTCTAACAGTCTACAATTACATTTTTGATAAATTATGACCACCTTAAACAAACCTCTAGTGACTTACTTCGAGAACTCATTTCCAGTGAAGTCGTCGTCGTTCACACAGCTTTCCGTTAGTCGATATATCTCTCTTTTTCTAAAATTTAAGTTTTAACGTTTAATCTTTTTGACCTTTAAACTTTTTTTGAGTTCTCAAAGATTAAAAAGATTTAATCTTTCACTTGACTTATACCAGTTTCTAAAAATTTCTGAATTTATTCCAATTTGGTTGGGTGGAGAGCTCGTAATTCTCCTTTGGCTACCATGATGCTAATTTCCTATCAAGTAGAAGATGTTTTCTCTTGGGATCTGGTTGGCTACAACAACGCATCAACTACAAATTTTTTGTGGGTTGCTCCTTTAATAGCATGATTAGATGATAAATATAATATTAGATTGTGGGTAATTATATATTCATGTATTTTATATTGATATTTATTTTTTAATATTTTTGGATTATATTTAATCTATTGAAATTAGTCTATTATCGTGGATTAGTTTGAATAAATTTGATTTTTCTATGGTGAGATAGTGATTAGATGGCATTGTAATATACAACCATCAAGTCCAAAACTATATAAAAGTATAAAATAGAACTAAATCTATTTGAGATAGTGATTAGATGGCATTGTATATATTTTAAACTATCATCTAATGCCAGTATTTTCTATCCCTAGAAGCCAATCCGGTTTTCTTACATCTAAAATTTTATTTTTCAAATTGAAATATTTTCATGTATACTTTTAAAAATTTGAGACTAATTTGATTATACATTTAAAAAAAAAAAATCTGTATTTGTTTATAATTTGAGACTAATAGTTTAGAATTATAAATTTTGATAAAATAAAATTTGTCATATCATATTACATTTTTTAAAATTTATTTAAAAGTTTTTTTAGTTAGTAAATAATTTCCTTATATTTGTTGTAGACAATTGATCTAGTTTTTT
>OVAP01005604.1:1751-12834 GCA_900406295.1 Aurinia saxatilis | reverse complement strand
TAATTATATGTTTATTATAGTAAAAACCGGTAAAATATGAGATATATCAATCCACTAATTATCCATTAATCTACCAAAACCATCAATCAATATAATGACTACTCACACATCATCGAAGACACAAAAGAAATTAATAGACTAAGCATGATTAAAAGAAGAGATTAATTTTACCAAAATAAATCCTTGAAATCTCTAGAACAAAGATCCTAAAGTATTGCAAGAGTCTTTGGGGTTTTTGATAATGATAAGCATGACATAAAAAGAGTATTTAAAGGCTAAAATACCGACCGAGTTTACCCGAGATAAACCGGGTCGGATCCGGGTTAATATGGAAAAGTCAACAAAAGTCAAAAGAAGGGGAGGCTAGATCGGACACACAGATCGGTCTATGGTCCGATATGGAGGCTTGCACATAAATAAGAGATTTCTCACTTATTCTTCTTTGGTTCCATCTTGCCGCTCATAAGACAAGTCTTCAGTGTAAAATCAATAACATCTCCATATTATCTTCTAATAAGATGATTCCAAATCTTAGTGCAAGCTTACTTGTTCCTCTAAATCTCTACAAACTTTCAGCTGCATTGGATAAGTTTAAGAGCACCATTTGTGCTTCAACATGAGACCCTTTGGATGGAGCCTTCTAGTTCAAGTTTTGCTCAAGTGGTCAAAACTGTCCCAAATTCTCCAGAGGTTCACCAAACTCATATAAAGTCTTGATAGAGCACTCCTAGACACCTTGAGAAGCTCCACTGAATTTTATCCATTTTGGTAAGTAAATCATATGATTTTGATGCAAAATGCAAGAATGCAAGACAGAAGTCTAAATATGAACTATCATACAAAATGTGACTAAATGCATCAAGCTAACGACTAATGCATGATAAATGAGACTTAATGACTAGAAGACAAAGGTTGAAAACATGCATAAACACAACATATCAACCACCAGCCGGGTTTTCTCATACGTCTCCCTTCTTAAACTTGCATGACCTTTTTCTCTTGCAGTTTGAAGCAGTCCACGCCACCCAAAGTTGTCCAAGCATTTCCTTGGATTCTTTGGCACATTTGAAAGTCACGTAACTTACACATCTTCGGAAACAAAAACAGAGTTGATACCCTCGTGAAGTCACAATGTGCCTTTGATGATGGTAATGTTCCGACACAACACACACATAGGGGTCTTACTCGTCCTTCCCACATTCTTTGGATAGCTCCTCCTATTAACATGCTTAAATGCAATATTGGTAGCTCATGACCAAGCTTCAATGGCATCAGTGGATGCGTTTGGTTATTACGTGACCATAATGAATTGACAAAGCTCCATAGTTGACGAACCTTTTCGACGATTGCTTCTCATCTGGAAGCCGATCTTTTGAGTATAGACTGAGCGGGTGAGACCTTAGCTAACGTACGTCAAAGCAGAGTTATCATGGAATCTTTTGCGTTCCAAGCTGGTAATGCGCTTTCTCCATCCCAAATATTTCCCTACCTTTTACGGAATCTTGAAGAGCATCGTATTTATCCCAAATTCTGGTAATATGACAGCATATGTAATAGCTAATAGTGTTACACTGGATTAGTGATTCCAATCGTATGTCGTTAGCGGATATGCAGTCTTCGAAAGCAAGTATGAGCTGAGTAGTTTCTTGTGCCACTCCCTTATTTTGTACAGACAGGATCCGTGATCCTTATATTGGAGTCCTTTCTGGGTATGTGTTGGTTTCCCTTTGTACTTGATTTCTTTCTAAGAAGATAACAAAAAGAAGAAGAAAATAGTAGGACGCATCATATATAAAAATTTGTGTTTCAAATTGTTAACTTATTAAATAAAGTGATCATATTGTTGCGTTAGCTATCAAAATCAGGTGGAAGTATGGCTACGTGTGGCCTCTGGACGTCCCCGTCTTTTTCTCCCCGTCAGCGTTTTTGCAGTCGCCAGATTCACTCCGCCTCGGTGTGTAGATTCGGTAAAGAGCGTGTCTCTGGAAGAGTCGTCTGTAGCTACGAGGATCGGCCTCAGTCTTCCGAAATCCAGGTCTACGGCGAGATCGAGAGGTAAGCCAAAGCCGGTAACCGGTTTCATACAAGTATATCACCTTGGAGCTAATCAATACGATTTCCCAGGTTACTTACAGAGACTGTCCTACAATCTCAAACTAGATCCAGTCGATCCGCTGATTGGTCAGAAGTCGAGGTGTGTGTTTTCTGTAACCACGGTCTATTTTCAGAATCACTTTTATTCTCAACAATTCTCACTGAATTGCTTTCCTAGGGAGCATGGGTGCTCAAACCCAGAAACTCCAAACCAAAGATGCTTGTTCATTTTATTGGCGGCATATTTGTTGGTGCAGCACCCCAGCTTACCTATCGCTTATTTCTTGAGCGATTAGCAGACAAGTAAGTCTGTCAAATATCCTTTGTATGATCTATATTCGGGTTGTATTCTCTCATCACTTGTTTAACTATGTATCTATCTGGATGCTAAAAGAGCAAATGAATCTGGCTTTTCGAGCTACTAGCCTTTCCTGAATTTGGGATCATGTTTGTGCAGGGACGTTTTGGTTATAGCCACACCCTATGCTAGTGGTTTTGACCACTTTTCTATTGCAGATGAAGTACAATTTAAGTTTGATAGATGCTGCAGATCTCTTCAAGAAACTGTGAGTATCTCTAATGATCCTCGGGAAACAAGATTTTTTTTGCTCCAGGGAAAAGGAGTTGGTGTTTTGAATTCGGAACACAAGAAGTAAAGAGTATTGTCCTTTCTCTTAACAGGTGCACGATCTTCCATCTTTTGGGATCGGTCATTCACTGGGATCCGTTATTCACCTTCTCATTGGTAACTCAGTTTAAATGATTGTGACTGTATATAATACTGATTCATTGTCTGTTTTTATTGACTTGGTTCAGTAGTGCTTCAGGATCAAGGTATGCCGTTCAGAGAAGTGGGAATGTGTTTATGGCATTCAACAACAAGGTAAATGAGTTTATTTACTTACCAAAGTGATACTTTTTATATTGGGAAGATACTGTGATACATTTGGGACCCCTAATTTTGCAGGAAGCAAGCCTGGCTATTCCTTTGTTCTCCCCAGTTCTTGTTCCGATGGCTCAAAGCCTTGGGCCACTGTTATCACAGGTAGCAACATCCCCGACAATCCGCCTTGGGGTGAGGCTCTGATTCCTTTGCTTTGCTCTTTAAGATGTGCAGCTCTTCCCTAGTTCCCCAAACGATAGTCCAACTCTTTACTTTTTGGTAATGAGCAATTTTGTTTGCTAACCCAGGGAAGTTCTATCATGAAAGCGCCAACTCCTCACTTAATTCTAATTGTGTTCACTCGTTTGTTTGAAAATTCCTGTAAATTCCACTTTTGAAATTTGGCACATCAAATCGTTATGCTTTTTATATTGTTGATCCTCTTCCATCCTTATTTTAAGGTGTTGTCAAATAATTAACTACTTGCAGGCAGAAATGACCCGGAAACAATTAGAAACACTTAGCCCTCCCATCATGAAACAAATTCTACCATTAGTCGAACAGCTTTCGCCCCTGTACAATGACTTGGTGAAAGGAAGAGAAGATTTTATTCCAAAACCAGAAGAAACAAGACGCCTTGTAAGTGAAACCCATCATGTCATTGGATTTATGTTTCATCATGACGCCTTTTTCTCGTATTTATAACCATTTGCCCACACTAATCGAGATTCTTGCCAATAATGTTCAGATAAGATCCTATTATGGAATCTCTAGGAATCTATTGATCAAGTTCGAGGATGATGCAATAGATGAAACATCGATCCTAGCTCAGGTGCTAGGCGTGGAATCATCCATAAGCTCAAAGCTAGACATGTCTCTCCGTACTTTGCCAGGGGATCACGGTCTCCCTCTGCAACAGGTATTGACTTCTTTTTAATACAAATTATGTTACAACATAAATCTGAGCAATCACGATGTGCAGAAACTTGGTTAGGATTGGAGTGTTGAATCTGGATAAACTATAAACTGTACTGATCCGATCTAAAAACTGAATGAAGTCTTTGATAATGTGGTTCTTATATTAGAAATCTGAGTCACCAAAACTAAACCGAACCACACCTAGAAAGGGAAACTAACCTGACACTAACCTAAAACTAAAAATCAAATATAGATTTGAGATAAAGAAATACTCCTTTTCTCGACTAAGTTCCTGGATCTACCAAGTCGAACCAAAACTGCACAACATGATTAGATTTGGTTTAAGCAGGTTATTATATTTCTTAAACTGATAAGGCAAAAAAAAAAAGGAAAAAAAAAATTGCAAGTAAAAAATATTTTAGTGTTCACTTGGTGGTTATTGGCAAATGGATTCTTAAAGTCTTTTGAAATTCTGAGATTCCATTATTATTGGGATATGGATTGTTGAATTCTTAACATAAAATCATTTGTTATTGGTTGATGGATTCTTAAATTCTTATTGAAATTTTTTGTCATTAAAAAAGTTTTGTTATTATGGATTCTGCAAAATCTATGGTTATTGGTATATAGATTTTTTATAATTTTACTTACTAAACATAGATTCTCATAATCTCATGGAAAGACAAGAGATTCTTAGAATTCTTATCACTAAAGATTTTACAAATCTTCCGACTTTTAAAAGTCTCTACAACTCTATACAAATCTCTACAAATTATATTACCAATAACAGCCCCTTTGTATGAATGATGTCTTATCATTACTTTGTTGTGTAATTATGGAAAATCATTTGTTCACTTTGTTGTGTAATTATGAATGACGCCTTTTTTATTGTTTACTTTGTATTGTTGTGTTGTATAAACAGGCTCTTCTGGATGTACCACCAGGAATGGCAGAAGCTGTAAATCGAGGAAGTGAGTTTTTGGCAAATATTTCTGTTGGAACTCCATGGGAATCTATGGCTAAAGAGGTTGGAGGTTCGCTGGGAAAGGACTCAAAGATCCTTCGTGGTGAAATGTCCAAAGATCTTGCCTTGCTCATCGATGCTCTTTCTTCTTGGATGGCTTCAAATATGGGTCCGAAGCTTCTCAGACCATAATGCCAACTCATATACAAAAAACAAAACAAAAACTTATGTAACACATGGCGATGCATTATATAAAATATAATGGATTAAGATATTATGAACCTAGTAAATGATGGAAAGAGTATGTTTCGTAAGACTCCACTCCACAGAGATTAATTGTTTGAACTGTTTTTTAAACTTATTTGTGGTCATCAGTGCATATTCTGTAACTCGACATTGCACATGTGTCTCCCAAGCAGTTGGTGGACGACATATCAAGAGAAAAGAACAAAAGTAAGCACACTTGAAATATCAGCCTACTACTCATGATACAGATACAATCCGAGACCAAATCGAGCACATGCCCTGCAGAATGCGGTTTCTTCAGCTGCAGCAACTAGATCCTCAAAGTTACCATCAGTGGTTGTTACTGTCCCAGTTGATTCACGATGCGCCTGCAGTACATGAAACTTCAACTTTCCGATAATGGAGACAGGAAAAAACGCAAAAAACTAAGTCAAATCACCAAAGTTACACACAGAGTTGATTCATAAAAAATATTTTGCAACTAAACCAATCCATTCCACTCGCTCACCACACACCATAGCCACATTATTTTTTGTTTCAGTCCACCAAGGCAGATGCTTATCATCCGTTAATCTATGCTTTTTGCCTAAGTGAGGAAAAAGATTAAGGAGCTTACCTCACCATCAGAGCCACGAATGGTGAGACGATAAACGACGGTGACATTACCATTGTCAGAGAAAATGACATCCCGAACCTCCCCACACCAACCTGGAGAGAAAAAGAGGATGGGTTACAAAATGATGATATTGAGTAATGCAATCTTGTGAACGAACCTGGGGCGTAGAAGCTGAGCATCCGATTTGCATGGTACCTAGGAATTAGACAAAGATTAAAGACAGATCGAAAGGCAACAACACTTGGGATCTGGTAAAAAAGAGGGAGTACCAGGGGATGAAGCCAGAATCGTGGCTCTTGACGATGTTGTCAGGGATCTTCTTATTAAGGTCACGAAGTATCTCAATCAGAGGCCGAGTTATGGACGACGAGGACGAGAACTTGTCCATAGGCACGACATAGTTCGAATTGGGAACCGGCTTTTTCTTCCCGGAGTCGCCTCCTCCAACGCCGCCGCATCTCACCCCCCGCCACGCCGGTACTATTTCCCGGCGAATCGCCACGGTTCCAATGGGGAAGATTACGGGCCGTGCATCTCGGGCGGAGATTGTGAAAGCACTCGACTTCTGCATTTGCAAAGCCATTTCGGTCTCAGAGTCGACGCAAACTGTGACTACCTCACGTCCTTGTAGTAGGTGGAAGCCCAAACCAACCCCTTCCTTTAGTTTGACTAACTTCACCTAACAACCATATTTACCACTTTTTTTTTTTTGAATTATACACAGTTTCCCAAAGGCTTTCTAGGCCCAAGAGACTAATCTGTGTCACCGGCGATGCCCAAAGTTTGATCCCCGGTGGCCAAGAAAGAACTAGCTGCGGATGAAATATGTGTGTAACAGAATTTTGAGGGATCATCAATTCTATGTGTGAATCATTTGAAACTAAAATAAAGCAAATAACAAAAAAATCGAAGGTAATTAATAAAAGTCTCAAGTACAAAAGTTACAAAGTTCAAGAAATACGAGAACTGAAAGATATCCTATGACTATTTTTAACAAAACCGTCTTAAGACTAGAAATTTTTCTTTTCGTTATGGGTTTCTTTCTTTTTCTTCGTAGATAGTTTTTCGGACAATTTTCATTTCTCCAATGAGCATTGGACAAGTTATATTTCTCCGTCGTTTCTTTGGGAGATTTCTTTTCATCGTAGAGTACATAAAAGCTTCATTTTTCGTGGCGACGTCCTCAAATCTTCTAGTATGTCGGTGCATGATTTATCTTCTAGTATGTTAAGANGGGGGGGGTTATTTAAATTCTAAACATGCAATTCACTAAGTGATCTAAATGAGAAATAAACCAAGTGATAAAGCAATATTTTTTTTTTTTTTTGTCACGACAAAACTTTATCACTCATGGAAATTATTACAATGTAGAGGCTATGGAGCTTAAAGCTCCTTTGGTCAGAGTATCAGCTACATTGTTAGCCGAGCGTGAGATAAAACGAAAAGTAATACAACAGAAGAAAGGGAGGAGAACATTGATAGCTTGGATGATACCATATGTCTCCAGGGTTCATTTCTTCTTATTGATGAGGTTGATAAATGTTTGTGAGTCTGACTCGATCTTCACATGTGTAATATCCTGACTTAGTAAGTCCGAAAGTACAAGGAGGATCCCCATACCCTCTGCTACAAGGGCAGATGGTGTGTAGAATTTGGAGCTTGTCCTATGGCGGGGTGGTTCTTGCTCAGTTGAATCTTGGGTGACCCAGCCAAAACCCGCTGCCTTGACATCCTGTCGCCAGACAGCATCGACCTGACATGAGTACTAGTAGGTCCTTCAGGTTAGAGGAGTTGGGACCCGGAGTTAAATTATTGACGGGATCATCTCCTGCACTTGGTGCCATTCTCGTGCTGCCAATAAATCTCGGGTTAGAACAGCAGAAGCTTCTTCTGTATGTTAGTTAAAGATCAAGTCATTTCGAGATTTCCATATCATCCAAGCTATCCATGGGTAGAGAGGTCTTGCAGTAATACCCGTTGGAGGGGGGGGTAGAGTTCTTGTTTGGCGAAATTCTTGAAACCTAGTAATGATTGTAGCATTGGGGGTCAGGTTTTGGAAGTGATCCAAAGGGGCGAGTTCCCATATCTCTTTGACAAACTGGCATGAGAATATGATGTGGAAGGTGGATTCTTCATGCCCACATCGCTTACAGGCTATCTCCACATGTATTGTCTGTTTGTGTAAGGCATTGTTCGAGGGGAGAGCATCATGAACACACTTCGAGAGAAAGTGTTTTAATTTTGGTGCTACCCGCAGTCGCCATATTTGCGTGTTCCAATCGAAATCACGAAGGTTTGGTGGTAGGATGGTGGGCCTTCCACTAACCGGTCTTTGTAGTGTAACTCCCTGTAGTACCAGGGAGCCAAGCTACATGATCATTGATAGTTGATTTACTAGGACTCAGAGCTAGAATTTCCTCCTTATGGTGCGGGATGATTGCATCTATCTTGGCGATATCCCAATTATTTGAATGGGGTTGTTTCGGTTCTTTCACCAACATATCTCTCGTTGTGAGTGTGGCAGTCCCGGTTGCTCATTTTGGAGAATTAGTGGGGATCCATGCATCGTGCCAAATAAGGGTTTCATTCCCACGGCCAACCACTTTGCCGAGGTCTTTTGTGAGCAAATCTCGACCCACTAAGATTCCTCTTCATCCATGTGAGATATTTCCTTTCGGTTAACACTCTAGGAAGGGTGTGGTTTTGCAATATTTACCTCTTAGGATGCGAGCTAGCAGGTATTCCAGGTTGTCAAGTAACCTCCAGCTAAGCTTAGCCAATAGAGCATCATTACAATCTTCGATATCACGAAATCTAAGTCCTCCATCACGAGTAGGGAGCAGTAGCTTTTCCAAGGACACCCAGCTAAGTTTTTTCTTTCCCGGTGAGTCCCACAAAAATCTCACCGAGGCTGATTGTATTCTTTTACTTAAGGAGCGTGGGAGCTTGAATACTGACATGGTGTAATTTGGAATCGCAGCAAGTACGGATTTGAGTAGGGTTATTTGCCTGCATTTGATAGGAATCGATTGGACCAACTGACTCCTTTTTGTTTAATGCGATCAATAATGGCCGAGAATAGGTCCTTTTTGCGTCGACCAAAGTGTTCCGGCAAACCAAGATATTTTGCAATACCTCCTTCCTTTTGGATATTAAGTATTCTTTTAGCTTCTTCTTCCACTACAGCCGCTGTCTTTGTGGAGAAAGTGATTGATGATTTCAAACGGTTTATGCTCTGGCCCGAGACCGTTTCGTAGGAAGTGATGATTTGGGCGAGTGCATTGCAACTAGTAGCATCATTTCGGCCGAAAAACATTGCGTCGTCTGCAAATAGCAGATGGTTCACGCGGGGACTCCGGTGAGAGACCAAAACTTCTGGTAGTTTCACCAATAATTGAGCTTTTTTTTAAAGACCTGATAAAACCTCACTGCTGAGAATAAAGATGTATGGTGACAGCGGGTCTCCCTGTCTTATACCTCTGGTAGGAACCACCCTTCCTTGAGGTGCTCCATTTATCAGGAAAGAATACTGCACCGTGGTTATGCATTGCATTAATCAGTCAGTCCATAGCGGGTGGAAGCCGAAACGATTAAGAACAGAACGGATGAATGGCCACTCCAAGCGGTCATAAGCCTTGCTCATATATGTTTTCACAGCCATTGAGCAGTGTT
This sequence comes from Aurinia saxatilis, assembly GCA_900406295.1. Classification (NCBI taxonomy): domain Eukaryota; kingdom Viridiplantae; phylum Streptophyta; class Magnoliopsida; order Brassicales; family Brassicaceae; genus Aurinia; species Aurinia saxatilis. Next base: position 3,441 of record OVAP01005604.1, on the reverse strand, counting down.
TGGTGGCACCCAACGTGCGTAGATAATGCAATGTCTCATGCGTGATGAGCACATTATCTGAGATCGCACGACCTTTGATGAAAGCCGATTGATTTTCCAATATCATGTGGGGTAAGAGTTGATGTAGTCAGGCAGTAAGCAGCTTGGCTATGCCTTTGTAGTAGACGTTACACAGGGCTATAGGTGTATAATCTGTCACCGAGCGAGGAGCTTGGATTTTTTGGATCAAATGAACATGGGTGTCGTTTATATTTATCGGTAGTGTATCGGATGTAAAGAAAGCTTGGATTTCAGAGACAATGTCATGTTCCATCATATGTCAATTAGCTTGAAAGAAACTACCAGGGAACCCGTCAGGTCCAGGGGCTTTATCACCGTGTATCGAGAACAAAGTTGTCTTGATCTCTTTAGTCGTTGGGATTTGTATCAGCTGCTGATTTGTCTCATCGTTGATGCAAAGATTTAAAGCTTTGTGTACTATCTCCAAGGACAAGGCCGGTCGTGAAGTGAATAGTTTTTGGTAGAAATTATGTATGATTTGTACAATATCCTCCTCCTTATACACGCTAGCCCCAGTTTGGTCTTCTCATATCGTGAAACGATGAATAATCCGTCGTCTCTTTGTAGCTGCGTCAAAATAAGCTGAGTTCTTGTCTCCTGCTTGTAGCCATAAATTACGGCTACGTTGTTTCCAATATGTTTCCTCCCCATCATAGTCAGTTTGGAGATCTTTATGTACCTTCTCAATTAGTAGGGGATCTGGTCTATCTTTGGAAAGAGTTTGTTCTAATTTCTCTTGATTATTCTAGATTCTATTGAGAGTATTTATGTTTTGGGCCTTGGCCCAAGTAATGATAGCTCGGCGACACTAGGAAAGTTTTTTATCTATCAAGAGGTTCTTGCAAGCTTGCCATTCCTCTTTGATCATTTGCTTAATCTCAAGATTGTCTTTGAGGGAGCGATCAAATCTGAAGGCCTTGTGTATTTTGATACTTGTGTCGTCAAACCAAGTAATTATTGGTCGATGGTCCGAACCTTCATATCGAAAGTATGCACTTCTACATGATGGAAACATGTCCATCCAATCACTATTCGCCATAGACCGATCAAGTCTGCTGCGCATGAAGTGCGAATGACGATGACCTCGCTAAGACAAAGCATTTCCAACAAAAGGAAGATCATAAAGATTATTTCTGGAGAGAAAGGTTCTGAAAACCGAGAAAAATCCTTCAGCGCGTGATGGTCCTATTTTTTTTGAGTTATCGCTGATGTCATTAAAATGATCACCAGTGAGAAACCAGGTTCCTCTGCATATTTCGTGGAGCATAATGAGTTGTTCCCAAACAAAACGACGTTATGTATAGTCTGAATATCGATATTTTATAATATATTAATTGACAAGTTTGTTAAGTAACTTTGTCTTAGGTGGTTCTTTCCACATAACTATGACATAGTTTTAACAAATATTTTCCACATTATTAAATGAGATTTTTTAGAGAAGATGTTGGTGAGAATTCACCATATTGTCTCGATTAAGTCGAAGAATTATTTGTATTCCCCCTTACAATTTGGAACAAATCTATCTTTCCAATTTTTTTTATATGGTTACGATTTGTGGAAAGTGGATTTTCTGGGTTCAAGCGAGATGAACACTTGAACAATTCTCTTAGACCAAAAAAAAAAAAAAAAA
>OVAP01005603.1:443-12834 GCA_900406295.1 Aurinia saxatilis | reverse complement strand
TAATCTTTCCTTAAATCTCGAGATGAAGATTTTCCCTAATTTTTTATGTTATTTCCCTAGACCTAAAATCCGTCCTAGACCCTATTAATACTTTCTACAGCCATTGTTTAGGCTTATGCTTTGAGAGTTTTTGTAAGGGAGAATTCTTATACCCTCTTTGGTTATCTTATTGCATGTTCTTTTTAATTAATTGCTTGATGTTTTGCTTAGCTATGTCTGAGTAGATCTCTTGTTAGGCTTGGGGTTCCTAGGATTTAGATGGAGAATTGATAGCCATATAGTAGATTTAGGTTGAACCTTTAATTCTTCCCCTAGATTATTTTTAATGCAAGCTCTTGATTGATCACCTAGAGCCTAGATCATAGGTAATTATTATACATGGAAGTGTTAGTAATTGCTGGAACAAATTTTAGTAGGAGTAGATTATCTATTCACAAAGAAATTTTGCTTAGATAATCTATTAACAATTGAACCTAGGTTTAATGCATGATTAATCTCTTAAAACTCACAAAGGAATTTGGTTTTCTAGGTTTTAATCATAGACTGCATACTCAATGGAAGTTGGTATGTATTCCATTAAGTTTTCATGTTCAGGAATTAAGTTGGTACCTGAATTTCATGTGCGGTGTCGATCGACACCACACTGACGCCTCTGGTTGCTGTTTCGAGTCTAAATCTGAAGTCCCAAAAGCCTACCCTTGCCATTAATTGTTTAAACCCCCATAATCTGTTAGTCGTTGATAATAAATGATTTAAAACCCCTGTCCTAAAATTTATTTAGAGTTTATTAATTAGTTTGCAATTTATTGGTCCTTGTGGATTCGATACCCTTAGTACTATAATCGATAATTGTTGTGCTCTTGCGGTTAAATACACAAGGATAAAATTTTGTGTATCACTAGGGCTACGTTCACTACCACTACCATTAGCAACATTACTTCCGCTACTATCACCATCACTATCAATGTTCCCACAACAAATAGCTTCATCCTCATTGGCACCATTGATACATATACTACCATCACTACTCTCATCGTGGCTACGATCGGAGCTAGACGACTTCGCGAAGAAGAAGAGTCGTTATACGAAACAAAGAACTTACTACCATCAGGCCGTCGCATAACGTGACCTTTCCTCGGTTCATGATCTTCGGAGAGGGATTTACTCATGTCGTCGTCAAAGTTCGCCTCACGGCTCGCGGAAGGGCCGACATCCCGCGAAGTGCAACCCACCGAGACTTCACGGGTCACGGAAGATGTGAGCGGAAGTGAAGCGCGACCCGTGGTGTACTCACGGGTCGCGGAAGCAGCTTGTTCATCCGAGACGCGACCCATGAGAGTCTCACAGCCCGCAGAAGTACCGAGAACATCCGAGACGCGACCCGTAGGGGCCTCACGGCTCGCGGAAGCAACGGGAGGACATGAGCCGTGACCCGTAGCTCCTCCTCCTTCTCTCCGCCTTCGATTTTCGACAAACTTGTTTCTCTTCTTTATCGCTAGCCAATCTCCGAGGGACATATCGAAACCTTCATCTTCCATACTTCAATTTGATTTATCTAAGTGTGAGAGTGATAAGGAGTTGTGAGAATGAAGAAAAATTCTTCACAATAATGGTGGAGGATGAATGGTGGTGAACGAGAGTTAGTGGAAAAAGATGGGGAAGAAGATAAGGAATGGTGAATAGTGATTTCTAATGTTTATTATATTATAACAATGAATCACAAAGCTCCTGAGTTCCTGAAGATCTAATGGTAAAAGCATCTAAATTTTTGGTAAACTATCCAAAACTATGTTTTTCTACCAAGATTCTACCAAGAACAACGTTCAAAACCTTTGGGATTTTAAATCAATCTAAGATAGATTAATTTCAAGTAACTAAATAAAACAATAAATAGCAAATAATCAGGGGGGTTAGATCAATTGGTTTAGACAAATGTTAGGCTTTGGGAACTTCTTAGGAAGAATCCAAACTGTAGCATAAATCGTCTGAGTGTTGATTTCTCTTAAGCATAAAAGATCTTTATAACCGTCACTTCTCTTAAGCATACATCTAAAACAGTCTAAAACACCAAACAAAAAGAAGAACATAAACTAGTTAATAAATAAAATAAACTAAATAAAATAAAATCCCAGACACAAAAAAAAATCTTAAACTAGTTGGCAACAAAATTGGTCATGAGTAACGGCGCCAAAAACTTGATACACGAGTTTTAACCCTAGTATTAACTGTAAGTACACATCAAAAGTGTTGTAATATTTAATGATCGAATTCACGAAGACCAAGTAATCACACAAATAGTTTTGGGATTTTAAATCAATCTAAGATAGATTAATTTCAAGTAACTAATTAAAACAACAAATAGCAAATAATCAGGGGGGTTAGATCAATTGGTTTAGACAAATGTTAGGCTTTGGGAACTTCTTAAAGAATCCAAACTGTAGCATAAATCGTCTGAGTGGCGATCAACACCTATGATGGTGTTGTTCAATATCAGTCGTAAAAACCAGACATCAAATCCTAGTTATAGAACATGAATAAATAAGCAAGCAAACCAACTCTCGTTGCGAATACTATCTTAATTTAATATCTAACAAACCAAATGTCTTTGCGGATCCTAGATAACTAAACAAGCAATAAGAACCTATGCAATTGTTCACAATTTTTCTAAACTGAATCTCTTTGCGAATAGAAAACTTGCTCTTTTAAGATTTAATTCGAGAAAATACTAATGCTCTCGCATCGAATAATTAACCTAAGATCTAATTCAAAATGGTCAATCAATGAACTAGTACTAAGCATAATCTAGAGAAGAACTAGTGGTGTCTTTCTAGATTAGATTTATGACTAACAGAATTTCATCAGTCATAGAAGAACCCTAAACCTAACAAATGAACTACCCAAACATAGCTAAGAAATTCATCATGAAATAATTGAACAGCATAAAAGAGATATCAAATAAAATAAAAAGGGTTTAGAAAATCTAAAAATCTCTTTGGTATCTATTTAGGGCCTGACTGGTTTAACCGTTGCGGGTGCGGTTGCGTTTGCGGGAGTTTGTGAAAGCGGGCGGTTGCGGTTGTGAGCGTTGTCAAACGTTTTATATAACTGGCGTAGTGATTAAAACTGGGTGAATTTGAGGGATATTTCTGACTTGTTACTGGTGGCTGTTATAGCGGTTGAGTATACATTAACAATATACAAAAAAAAATTATAACAATAAATTATTTTTCAAATCATTCTAATTAAAAAATTTATAATAATTAAAAATATTCTAGTTGAACATTATTAAATATTAAAAATCCAAAAAATGAACCACTATACTATTCTAAAAGCACTTCATGCATTGGATGTATCACCAAAAACTGTATCGAGTAGTGTAACAAATTGCACAAATTTGTTTTAAGTCGTGGATCTTCTGGATTGGTCCTATAAATACTATAATTTTTTTCAAATAATCCAACCGATTTTTTGTTCGACTCCACTCCAAATTGATTATTAAAATTGTTTATGATCTTTTCTTTGGAAAGACCAGAAAGAAGTTCTTTCTTGGCCACACTTGTTTCTCTATAGTTATTCGTTTAATTCATATGTGACCTCATCCGACCACATAAATTTCTGAAAATAAAATTAAAAAAATCAAGTAATTTCAATCCGATCATTTATAAACAGTGTATGTATGATTCACTTACGTTTTTTGTATTAGAGTCAGAATTCGTTTGGTTTAAAGCCATGACACTAATTGCAGCACCAATATGACAAAAGATTGTTAAAGAAGAAAACCAAATCAGCATGACTATTATAAAAATAAAGAAAAAAGGGGAAAAATATGATACCGTCTTCTCTGAAAAATATTGTGCACTGTTACAAGTCTTGTACATTAGGTTTGAGTGTATCGACTTTTATACAACTAGTTTATTAGGTTAAAGTAAAAGATATGTGATAGATGCATATCTAATTTATGTGAAATATAAATATTAAATTTTATGTGTTATATTTGTAACAGGATGAGCTTACGTAACTTGAATTGGGGATATATATTTTATATACTTGTTTCCATATAAATTTATGTACATTTTATTTAAATATTGTTTTAATATTTTTTCAGCCACCCGCAACCGCCCGCTACCGCAAACGCTTGTGGGAAGCAGCTTTTGGATTTGAGGGATGTGGAGTGGTACAAAGCGATATAAAGTGGTTGTTGTGATAGTTACAAACCGCCACTAACCGCTACCACCCGCAAACGCAACCGATGCGGGGGCTAACGGGTGAACCATTCATGCTCTTAAAGCATTAGTCTAAACAATGGCCCAAACATTGTATTTATAGGGTCGTGGACTAATTTACAAAATGGTAAAATTATTATACCAATCTTTATAAGTGATTACGGAAAATTTCTTAATCTTCAAAAACAGGAAAATTGGCTAAAAACGCCATTGTGTCTCGAACGACACCATGATGGTGCCAAACGAGGCCATAATCTGAAAACTTTCCTTTTCTTCGTTTGTCTTTTTCTTCTCTTCAAACTTTGATCCTTTGCTCCAATATTAATCCTTAATTTACCAAATTCTCCAAACTCTTCACATGCCCTAAAATGACTCATTCATAATCTAATAGTATACTATACACTTGATAAAATAGATTAAAAAATATAATATTATGGTATAAAGCTGGTAAAAACCATGATATATCATTTGGTTATAGGTATTTTAGGTTCTTCGGGTGTTTCCTGCCCGAAATCTATAAAAATACATGAAACTCTGCTAAATAACCAAAAATTAAACCAAGAAAACAAACATTAAACCAATACAAATAACATTCTAGTCCAAAAGCAAAAGGATTGTAGTCTAAAAACAAAATGCAACATTGCAAATGCCAAAAACAAACAAAAGTATTCAAACTTAAAAGTTTCAAACAGAAATAGAGTTTCAAAACTTCATAGTTCATAATATCATACTTCAGCTCCATCTAACTCTATCAAGATCCTTGGAATGCATGTTCGAACTCTATATACAAAACAAAATGACAAATGAAGTTAGCAAATGATATAATAAGAAATAACAAAATAAACTAAGAAATAGAACTATACCTCCTATAAGTTCATCTTGCAAAACTATACATCTGCAAGCAATTGTTATTTTCTTGTCTCTCCTTTGCCATTGACTTTGATTTCACATTTTAAACATTGTTCATCACACATTAAGACCTCAACCATGTACGGAGTGTGACAACTTCTTGAAGGCTTCAAAATTATGCCACAAATGTTAAAGGCAGATTCAGATGCTATTAAAGACACCTGCATTGCAAGAATATGTCTAGCTATAAAGGATACCACTGAGAACTTTGGACTGTTTAGCCTCCAACAAGACAGAACATCAAACTATGAACCAGGCATACAATTTTTAATCTACACACTCTCTTTCAAATGCATCTCCAATTCTTTATAATTTTCTTCAAAATTTGTTATTTAAATAAAGTTAGCAAACAATAATTAACAATAGAAAAAAGAGAGTTAAACAGATAAAATCTCATTGTTTACATATATCTTGAACAAGCTCATCATAGAGGTCATTAAAACTTTCGTATGCAAGACCATTACCAAGAAGAGTTCTTTGAGAAACTTCATCAACAAACTGATCTTGCGATTTTGATTGTGATTGTAAATGTGAATGTAAGGATGTTCTTTGTGAGGGAGAAGTTGCATCAGCTCCACAACTGGTTTTCGCCACTAAATAACTGTACTTTTCAAAAAGCTTCCTCAAAATGGACAATGCATCAACATGAAGTTCAAACCTCTTCACGTTCTTTACATACAGTTTCTCAATGCATTTATCAACAAACCTCATCTTCTTACTTGGATCAAAGATAGTGGGCACTATCACTAGCTTATTCATCTCAACTTTAACCCAAAATGGATCCCAATACTTCTTTAACTTCCCTAACATTGTAATAGCTTTGGATCTTAATATTTCATCAGGACTAGGAACATTGCTTAAGGCATTGATGTTCCTAGTCATAATTACTATTACATGGTACAGTTTACGTGAGCAAATTGTATTAGAAAATGATAAAACCAGAGTGGCTTTGTAGAATATTATTAGAAATTGGACTAACCTATCACCAGCTTCCCAATCAGATTTAACATGTGGCCCAAGTCTCTTTTTACCATCCACTGTTTCAACGAAGTAGTCATTATATGGCTTCTTCAGTTTCCATCTTTTCAAATGCCACTCTGAACTTCATAGCTTGTTCTAGCATGAGATATGTTGAATTTCATCTTGTCTTCACATCTAAAGGCAAGCTTCCTCTTTTAACTTTTCATGATTTTATCCTTTGCTCAGCCTAGGTGTTGAAGACCTAATATAATGAATGTCATTACAAATAGCATTCACTTTGTTATCTATCTCTTGCAAACCTTCCTTGACAACAAGAAAAATAATATGTGTAGCACACCTTAAATTCATATACTGACCTTGTAGAACCAATGCATCATCCCCATTTTTCAGTTAATTTTTTCTTGAAGCGTCTCATGGCTGAATTGTTAGTTGTGGCATTGTCAATTGTGATGCAGAAGTCTTTCTTGATGTCCCATTACTTCAAATAGTCAATCAAAACCTTGCATATTATTGCACCTTTGTGAACATATAAATTCTTCAATCCTGTTATGAGCTTCGTTAGGTGCCACCGACGATCAATAAAATTAGTTATAACCTTATAACTACCTTTAGTGTGGGTGGAAACTCATATGTCAGTCGTCAAAGATAGACGCTGCTTGTTCTCTGAAGAATCTAATTCATTGCCTCTTTCCTCTTCACATATTTCTTCACAATATCCCTTGTGGTTGTTCTCCTAGAATGAGGCTTGTATGTTGAACTCTATTGCAAAAATGCTTCCATGTTAAGCCCTCTATAAACGACAGAGGTAACTTCCCAACATCAACATTTCATTTGAAGCTTCTCTTACCACTTCTTGAAAACTTTAATTTAAGGTTACCATCATCACCATCAGGAGACAATACAATCTGCCCTTTGAATTATAAGCCGCTTGCCATGCATGTTAAGCCTTGCAGGCCAAATTCAAGTGCTTCTTCAGGTTAGAGGTACCTGACTTGGTTGGACATGACATCTCCTTATCACAACACTTACAATTTGCTTTGTCAATGTCGTTTTTATGTCTGTCAAAATGCTCCCACACCCAAGACCTTGTCTTCTTTCCTGACTTATAACCACTACCTCTTCCTTCTTCTGTTTCTTTCCTTTTTACCTTTGTTTTTTAGCATGTGTTTCTAGGGGTGTGTGGTTCTGTGTTTCAACATCTTCGCCTGAAAAAAGGAATCATCAAAAGAACCCATCTTCAGTAAACAAGACACACAAAAGAAATCGAGTTAAATCAAAACCCATATGCAGTAAACAAGACACACAAAAGAAATCGAGTTGAATCAAATTAAAACAAGACAAGATTGAACAGACGAATAAGAATATATGTATGAATCGAATTGAATGGAATGAAAACATGACAAGATTGAAACATAAGAAACATCTACCTTGGACTAATTTTGAGACGTCTTAGACGAAGGAGATCATGGACGTTTATGGAATTCCATTTATGTTTTGGAAACTGAATAAGGAAAAGCAATTTAGGGTAAGAGATTTTGACGTGGGGAGTGGAAAACACCAAGAGCAATCAGCCGCACAAGACATAAATGTTATCCTATGATCGGATCTCTTCAGGTCATATTCGGGTAAGATTCGGACCGCCACTTCTCTGAAAGCATGGTGCTTGCCTCCTCCCTCCTTGAAGCTCGTCCATTCATTGGATTGGGTGATCCCTTACTCTCACGTTTGAGCTCGTCATTTAAGCCGGTGAATGAGATTTCTGCTCATTTGCAGTCACCTCCGGGGTTCTTCGCACCTTGATAGTACTAGGACCCATGTGCCCCGGCCCTTGATCAGATAAAGCTGCCCGCTGACCTATGACCCACAACTCAAACTGAGGCTTGCGACGAAACGCGGACATTACCCATGTTGCGGTTCCCTCCGGTCCATTCCCGGGTTGGGTTAGGAGAACATCTGAGCTCCTTCGCGGATACAAACACGCTCACAAGGCGCACAATAAGAATAAGACGAATAAAGACTTTCTATCCATAGATTGAGCCATTACCAAGGATCTAATTCATTCAGAACTCAGTTGACTGCTTCTATAGATAAGGTGGAGTGTCCTTTGCTCAGCATTATAGCACATAGGGCTTATGTGCTACTACCACACTTCGCTACGGGTAATACCCGGAACCAACCCGGACCCATGGGTAACTGAATGGAAGATCCAGTAGGGCAAAAGGCTTATACCTGAACCCGGCCCGAACTGAGTTTTTTAGGTTGGTTCCGGGTCGGGTTCTCGGGTCCAGGTAAAAAGCCCAGATCTAAACCCTACCCAAATACTCGGTTGGAGACTCATGCCGAAGACGAAGAAGATGACGATCGTGAAGCTGATGATGGTGCTGATGATTTCCATCATCATGGAGGAGTCTATATGTCAATGGAAGTATTGTTGACAATGCAAGGCCGAGGAGCTTTCTTGGAGAAGTTATCTACACACGTTGGAGAAGGATTATGGTAAGTGTTTCGGATTCTCTCATTCTTTTTTATAGTATGCTTTATGTTTTGATTGTTTAACTCATTCACATCATCTTCTTTATAGATTTGATCCGGATGAGTCACTTTTGGTGAATAAGGTCTCGAAAATCTTACAAGAAAAATCCAATGGTCCTTACTACAAATGGCCAGTAACTCCATCAAACATTCAAGACCGGTACTTCATACAGTTAGCGGTACGTTTTTGGGGTCGCTCTTTTCTAGTTCATAGCAAAGTAGTATTAGGGTTCTGGAAAAGAAGAATTAGTGAATGATTTGTTTATTATTCTAGGTTTATGTATTGATCTAGGTCTCTGAATTGTTCATAAGATATTACCAGTGCATAAAATGAAAATCTAAATGACCATCTATGTATAATTCTAAGTCTCTATTTGTTGCTTCATACTAGAAACGCTTTAACTCTCTGCATTTCCTTCTTTTAACCTCTTTTTCTATCTCTTTTGCAACATTGAAATGCATTGGACCCTCTCATCACACACTTGGTCCGAGAGAATTTTGACGAAATTGATAAGAGGCGGTTGAAAGGAATGGTCAGCTACGTGAGGGGTACTCGCAAGCGACCAAACTGGATCAGACCAAAACTATGGGCAAATATGGATGCGTATTGGAATTCCAAGGATGCCATCAAGAAGAGTGCCACTGCATCTAGCTCTCGCATCTCAGAATATGATGGTCTAGGTCCCCACAAACATGTTAGTACACCTAAGTCACATGCACATATCCAACACCAAATGATCAGTACTTCAGTCCTCTCTTCCTTTGTATTTGTTTTTTGACAAAACAGTGTAGAGTAATTTCTTTCAGTTCTATTTCTTCTGGTGTTAAGTGACAAAGTTATTACTCTTTAGTTTTGTAAGAGAAAGAGGAGGGGAGGGAATTCTCCTTTAGAGAGGTGTTCCTCAAAACTAACATAAGGAAAGATGGGAGTTTTGTGGATGAGAAGGCGAGGAAGTTCGGTGTGTCGTATGAGCAAAATCTGGTCAGTACTCTAGTCCCCTCTTCCTTTGTATGTTTTTTACAAAACAATGTAGAGTAATTTCTTTCAGTTCTATATCTTCATGTTAACTGACAATGTTAATCTACTATATAAAAGGAGTTGTTCTTTGCTCCTGGCTATGCCACCTAGGCATGAATAATCAGCCAATCAGAACCTTCCAACTCATTAAAAAAACCACCTCAGTCTGTAAAAATAAAAAATAAAAGTCATATACATAATTACCGACTCATTAGCTTCCCATCTTCTATTTTCTCTCCAAACAGAAACGCTTAATGGATCATTGACGATACTCTCTTCTCTGTTTCTACAGATCGAGAAATGGAAGGTGTTGTTCCCAAATCCGGGTCGAGGATCACTAACGATAGGTAAACGAATCTGAGCTATTTCAGTTTAGTTTTGTTCTTGATTTGCTAATTCGATTTAGATTTTGTACAGATTGAAAACAAGAGGGAAGAAGATCCTCCGGCAAGCTATGAGAAGAGAGCTCGATGATGAGCTTCTTTTTATCCACCGTCATCCATCGTGCTCTCTCTCTTCCTCCTCCTACATGTTTGTACATTTTCATAAACTCCAATTCAAGGCAGAATCTGAGATTCGAGAGGGTCCCGATTAGACACTACTTCTCGACGAACCAAGAGTTTGGAAGCCCTAAAATTCATCGATAAGTACGCATTTTGCAGTATGAATCTATATGGCTCTCATAAGGGTTTGAATTGTTTATATACTGCCTTAGTTGAAATAATTTTTGTTTCTGGATATATTCTTCGGAAAATCAATCCTTTTTGTTGTTTGAAACAGAAAATCATTTGGATCACAAAAGGGAAACGGAGAATGCCATAAACAACTATGCCTAATTGTTAAGAGATCATTCAAAGAATTGTCTATGTGTTTAATCTTGACCAGCATTTTTTAAAAAAACCTTATACATGTGGTTTGACTTCATCTCAGTAACTACCAGTCTCTTACTTGCATTTATGTTAAGTTATTTATGTTGTGATGACTTAACTAAAGTTTGTTCTTTAGGTACATTAAGATGGTAAAGAAGCATGGAATGGATCTTTTCTTAACACATAAAGGATCGAGCAAGAGGTTTACAAGGTATATTTCGACGAAATAGATACATAATTCATAGGTATGATTGAAGTTAATGTAGATTTTACATAGGCTTAACTAATTTGATTGCATTTTGGAATTATTATTTCAACAAAATGCTTTTTGGACTCAGTCTCATCATTGTGTGACTTTTTTGTTCTTGGAGCCTGCAAATTTGTTGAAATATTACAGATTAAAGTTTGTAACTTCAGCTGAGAAAACAGAATCAACTTTAAAAGATGTAAATGATGATGAAGTTTCAGGTGAGACTAAACCAAAGGAAGAAGAAGTTGTTGAAGACAAAGAGGAGAAGAACAATGGGATTGTTGCATCAGCTGCTTCTTACCTTCAAACACATACAACCAATATATTTCCTTTCAGTTCGAAAACCGAGAATTCGGATAAACACGAGAATTTGGCAAATGTGGAGGAGGCATCATCGTTTAAGGTTGTTTTCTTTTACCAATTTTGTTACCTCTGCTGTTGCTGCTAAGAAAGATGTGAATGAAGCAGTTGCAGATGATTTGAAATCGATTATTTCGTCCCCTTGTGATTGGTTTATTTGTGAAGATGATCAAAGTAACACCAGGTTCGTTGTGATTGAGGTAATAGAAAAGAAATTGTTGTACGTTGTTCGAGGTTTCTTTCTCTTATGTGTTACTGATGCAACTAAAATTACCCAAAACCTTTATTTGATACGTTTGCGTGACAAAACATCATCTCAATTCTTAACCCATGTCTTCTCTTTGATTTTTATGACTGAAACTATGGAGCTTTCTGATGTCAAAACCAACAAACCAAAACAAGCACCCAAACGTTTCATGAAGAACCAGATCCCTGACTCAATCCTCAACTACCCATCGCTCAAGTCAGCAATCTCATTGCTTCCTTTGATCTACTGATACACAAAGTTTTACCCTATGTATTTCTAACTGCAAGTGCACAGCAACTGTCAGCTATAGTACTTAAGGATCGAATCCCACAAAGACCGAAATAAATATGCAACTAGTAAATTAAATTCTAAATAAATGCAGGCAATTGGTTTTAATGTTTTTCTACTGTAAACTATCACTAAGTAACTTTTGGAAGGGGTTTTTATCAATTTAAAGGATGCTAGGCTTTGGGAATTTCAACTAGGAATCAATTCTGAACCTAAATACGGACAATGTCAATCGACACTGATGTGGTGTCGATCGACACCCGTCGGATAAAATCTAAGGAAACCTTAACTCTAGAACATGAACAATCCTATCTAGCAAATCCAACTCTCGCTGAGACTTACTAGCTTAGTTTATAATCCTAGAAAGACCAAATCTCTTTGAGAATTCCTATGGAGTTTAAACTAGCATTAACAAACCGATTCAATTGTTCACTAACTATTCTAAACCAAGTCTCCTTGAGAAAAGATAGCTAGCTCTCCTAAGATTAATTCCAGCAATTTATTGACACTCTCATGCACAATAAATTCCCTATGATCTAGACTCAAGGTAGCTAATCTATGAATCTAGTAATAAGAACATCTAAGAGAAGAGTTAATTAATGGTTCCTAAATTAAGCTTAAGGTAAACAGAAAATCATCCTAATCTAAGAACCTTAAACCTAACTAATGAACTACTCAAGCATAGTTAAGCAAAATATCATGCAATTTAATTCA
>OVAP01005602.1:0-12834 GCA_900406295.1 Aurinia saxatilis | reverse complement strand
GCAGTCTACGGACGTCGTGAGGCTAAAAAGGTCAAATGCATAACATGTTTTTTGTTTGTTCATTGGGGACATATNTGCATAACATGTTTTTTGTTTGTTCATTGGGGACATATTAGATAATTCACATGAAAAAATGTCACTTTTGCTTAATGTGTGATATAGGGTCTAGATTTGCTTTTCAAAATGAAAAAGTTCCAAAACAATCAATTTCCCCATATAATATTAGGTTAGCTAGGGATTATATGATTCAAATGGAAGATCCTATTATCATGAATTCATGATACATAAGCACCGAAAACAAATCATGGCCACATCCACATGATTCCTTGAGTACTTCGTTTAAGGTTTCTTATATATATTATAAAAATATCGTTTTCATATATCTGATCAAATACATATTTGAACATATTTAGTTAAAAATGTTTCTTTCAACTAAAGTGTTATAATTTATTTTACAAACCAGAATTCAAAACAAACAGTGCTGCTTGGTTTCCAAAATAAGTCGCCAAATTACCACTGCTTAGTTAGAAGATTTAAAGATTTCACAGTAAACATGCAACGAAAGGTACAAACTTTATATTTTTCAAATACAAAAAGAAGATTCCGATTACACAATTTTAAAATTATTATATAGGCGAATAGAATCTGTTTTCGTAGAGTTATTGAAGCGTATAAAAAAGATTAAAATGTCAGGGCATATAATACAGACCATTAAGTGCAGAAGACACCAATTATTATGAGGTTGGCCGAATCATTAACTCCCCAACACAAATAATCTCGCACGTCTTGGTTAGGTAATAAAAATCTTTTTTGTGGTACGGAGACGATATTGTTTATGCTGTGTCCATTGGTTGGTAGATACCTTAGAGTTTAGACCAATAGGCCCACGAGGTTTTATACACTCCTCTCCTCTCCTCCATTTATACACCTCAAAACTTAGATATTTACATAATAATAATTAAAGCTTTTTATCGTATAGTATAGTGCACAAAGTTCCGTCACATGCAATCAAAAGCAAATTCTCCTTGATTTCGTCATCAAGAAATTTTGACTTTTCCTAAAAAATGGATCCGAGATCTTGTTAGCGACAACCAAAACACGTTATTACCTATAAATAATTAGGTCTTCCGTTATGCAAAGTTTTAATCTTATTATTGAATACAATAAGACAACTTGTTCAGTTGTACTTTACAAATTTTAGATGCAACTTGTCTTATTATTTTTTGACCTTTTGAGTTTAACTTACATATGATATATATTTAGACCAATAGAAAAGATGTATCAGTGTGTGATTTACTATTTGATTTTTAAATTCTTTATTGAACTGCAAAGTGATTGTAGTTTAATAATATATATGAAATTCATTAGGAACATGTATCATCATACTTGAGCTCAAATTCTTTTTTTATATTATATAGGAATAAGATTATTGCACTGATCAGTTGTGGCCAAAATAGTTTATAGAATAAAAATTGTGAAAAATTGGATAATTTGTCTACGTTAAAACCGGCAGAGGTTGATTGAGTTGTACCAACTAGGATGGTGATTATAATGGATCTGATTTCTAGGTTAGTGTGTGGCTCCATGTGTCTAATTTCTGATTGAGCTGAGGTTCTCTTTGAGAAAAGAAATGAAATTACTGGCCGACACATCAGATTAGTCAGGCTGTATTAAGCTAATTAAGGTTTAGAACGAGTATAAACAAACATTAAAATCGTCAAATTGTCTACCCTCTTTTTCATTTCCACTAGTAGCGGAATAATTAAAATACCCCACCCCCACTGATACACCTAAATTATAAAATTATATATGCGATCTTGCATCATAACAAAATGACCAATTAAAAGTTTTGACGTGATGACCATACCAATTTATCAATATGGACAATGACCTAAACTTTTTATCATTATCGTGCGTCTGACATTAGACCACAATAAAATTCCAACTATAAGCTCACGTCATAGATGCAAATCTGGAATGATAAATAAGCACAAACTTAATTCGAGAGAGAGGTATTTTTTTATTTTTTTTTTGTCAAACAATTCGAGAAAGAAATATAAAAAAACAAATAAAATCCATTTCTAATATAGACCCAATGGATTATATCTTGTCAAGCTACTATAACTCATACCTTTTTTTTTAATTATTTGCCTTAAGAAAATATTCGTTAATTTCGTGAATAGACGATTACAAACAGGAATAATAGCTTTCTTTTAAGTGTTTCAAAGTCACTGTTTGTTTTTATTTATCTATTACCAAAGACATTACTTAGAACCCAATGCGCAAGAGGGTCTAGGGGAAATTACTTAAGTCTCTAGGGATGGTGATACTTAGAAGCTTGGCCTCACGTTAAGACGACTTGCTAGCTTCTGTCCCAGAGATTTGTCTGCCTGCGACCAGTAAGAGATCCAAATGCTGCGGATTTCGTGCGTCACACGTGGCTCGGCAAGGGCATCGACAAAACGCTTCACGAACCGCTCTTGCCTTTTGGTACCAAGGACATTACATGAGTAGATGTTATGAATTGTTATATGGTACATTTTGTAAAGAGGTTTTTCTGAGTTTTATAGTGTTTACCTGTCTGAATCCCACGATCGGTATCTCTCCCCTGGCTGCTGGAAGTTGTTTTCCTTTGCAATGATGCACTGTGATTTTTAAAAAGAACATTAATAACATTTGAATTTTTTCACAAAGCTAAAAAATTTGTGATAAATGTTAAGACATGAAGAGGAATATGACCTTCTCACGATTTCCAGAGCAAGGAATAGGAGTTGTAGGGTATTTTTCAGCGTGGCGAACCGGATCTAACCTTGAAGGGAAATAGTTGACCTGAAAAACATACCCCTTATGTATCAACCCGATAAAATGATATGTAAATTTCAGTATTTGAAAGAGCTGATTACCTCCTCATCTCTGTGCATGAAGTTCATAGAACCGTCATGGTGGTTGTTGTGGTGAGCGCATTTAGGGGCATTAACTGGTAACTGCAGATAGTTTGGTCCAAGACGATGTCTCTGACTGTCGGCGTATGAGAAGATCCTGCTGTGGAGTAGTTTATCATCAGAATAGTGGATGCCTGGAACCACAAGAGCAGGGCAGAAAGCAATCTGTTCATTCTCATTAAAGAAGTTGTCGATGTTTTTGTTCAAAACTAAGCGGCCAACAGGTTGCAGAGGCAAGATATCTTCAGGCCAGATCTTTGTAACATCAAGGGGATCAAAATCATATTTGTCTTCGTGAGCAGGATCCATCACTTGAACGAAGAGATTCCACTGTGGATAGTTCCCGGCTGCAATTGAGTCATAGAGATCTTTAGTGGCATGGCTGTGATTGGTTCCTCCAACTCTAATAGCTTCCTCATCCAAGAGGCACTTAACCCCACAAGTCGGTTTCCAGTGGAATTTCACATAGTTAGCTTTTCCAGCCTTGTTGATTAGCATGTAGGTATTGACCCCTGCACCTTCCATGTGCCTGTAGTCTTGTGGGATACCAAGATCGTCAAAGAGGAAAGAAAACATGTGTAAACTCTCTGGGTGGTGGGAGAAGAAGTCCAGTATCCTCCAGTTCTCTTGAATGTGTGATTTGGGATTCGGTTTCAGAGCATGGACCATGTCAGGGAATTTCATTCCATCACGGACAAAGAAGACAGGGAAGTTGTTCCCAACAAGATCAAAGTTCCCCTGGATTTGCAATGCAACTCATACTTAATAGAAAAGGTGGTGAAATGAGATAGATATGCAAATTAACGTTGCTATATTGACAAAGACATGGAGATTGATTCTAGAAAACCGAGAGACAATGGAAGGATCAGACAAAAGCTAACCTCTCTAGTGTAAAACTTCACAGCAAAACCACGAGGATCTCTCAGAGTCTCGGGGCTGCCACGCTCATGGATCACAGTTGAGAAACGAACAATAACAGGAGTCTGAACACCAGGCCCTCGAAGAAAATCAGCACATGTAAAGTTTGTAATGTCATGAGTGACTTCAAAGAAACCCTTTGCACTAGCTCCCCTGGCGTGAACTACCCTCTCAGGAATCCGCTCCCTATCAAAGTTGGCAATCTTCTCAAGCAGATGATAGTCCTCAAGAAGAATTGGACCTGACAATATATAAAAAGCATTACTTCACACATCCAAATTCCCAAACAAGCAGAAGGAAGCGAGCTAATTTACACAAGTCCAAAAAACCAGTGGCGTTCTCATATAAACATTTATTGCAATTCTTTTGACTTCCCATTACTAGCTTGAGGGACATTCCTTCTAACAATCATCGGTTCACCTAGTCGTTACAACTGTTCATTTGTATTAAAGAGATACCAGAAAATAAAGACTCACCTCTGGTGCCAACAGTCAAAGAGGAGTTGTTGTTCCAGACAGGAGCACCTGAGTTTGTAGTGAAAAAGGGTGAATCATGAGCGCTTGAAGGACGAACCTGCACCCAACGATAAATCACAAACATGTAACTTGATCGAGTTTCAAATCAAATTCCTGATGATGACTACTAGATACATAACAATACCACAAAGTAGTGATCAATAAACCAGATTCAAGATAAACACTTGCATAGAACTCAGCGAAAGAAAACTAGGTAGCAGCGTTCGTATTTGGTAGCTGTAATACTGAGCTACAATGACATTAGAAACCGGACACAGTGATTACTTGAAAAAATATTTCCACAATCATTTAACAAACCTTAGAATAAGATTTATCTACGACGATATGGACAGAGATCACGTCAACGTTGATTTCAAAACAATAAACAAATCAATAGACGAAAACATCAAGAGTCCAAGATATAATATTTCTATTAATCACATGCAAGTTTCTGGCAATTGAATCAATTTACATATCAATATAATCGACCCCACAAACACCAGAAACAATCTCACCGCAACGCTCCAACCCCAATCTTCATCACATATCCCACCACGAGAAAAATCATACACATATATATACAAAACCGACTCGGATCCATAATCAACAACGACAAAAAAAAAATTACATATTACCCTGTAAGGATCCATGATGAATCAGAATTATCCCCTTCGCGATTATCGTTCGGTGAGACTGTAATTTTCCCCTTTGCAATCGGCGTGTGTTTACCACTGTTTCTCGTTTTTTTTTTCTTTTCAATTTATAGAGATCAGATAAAATATCTATTTTTTAGCTTATCCAAATGATTTATTTTATCCAGCTAATTACGTGTGGATGTTATCGTCTTCTGCTTTCATGGGAGAGATACTATACCATAAATAGACAAGTGTTGTTTTCAATTTGAGTTTATCTTCAACACAAGTCCGAGTCATCTTCTTTTTACGCTATTGACTGCTTTGAGAAAACATTAATTTTATTATTATTGCCAAGAGGTTACAAAGATAGTGAAGAGTAAAAGGAAGGAGACATTGGGGTTTATAGGAGAGTACAAGCATTATTATACAGACACGAGACAACAACAACAACAACAACGTAGTGAATATCTTTTGAGAGATTTATAACGACTGAAGTGATGATGGATTCATGAAAGTTTGTACCTCTCGGAGAGTCATACCAAATCTCGAGACTGCTCTCTTAGATGCTTGGCCTCACGTTGAGACGGCTTGCCAGTTTCTGTCCCAGAGATCGATCAGCCTGAGAGATAGAGACGTTTTATGAATGTTAGTTTGCTCAAAAAAAGAGAAGCACATATTTCACGGAGTTGATGTTTGTATTGTGTTCTGACCTGAGACCAGTAAGAGATCCAGATGCTGCGGATCTCGTGGGTGAGACGTGGCTCCGAAAGAATCTCAACCCATCTCTTAACGAAACGGTCTTGCCTGTGTCCATAAACAAACATTGAAAGATTAGGGATAAAGCTCAGTAGGTTTTGTGAAAGAGGTTACAGCACGGTGGTTCTTTACCTGTCTGGTGCCCACGATCTGTATCTGTCTCCAGGCTGTTTGAAGTTGTTCTCCTTCTTGATGATGCACTGCAACATTACCAATTTGAAGGAATGTTTTTTAGCAGATGGATTCAGATAAATTGACTTGAGGTATCAAAGATTTTAAGAGCAATGGTGGGAATCAAACCTTTGTCCGGATTCCAGTGTAGGATTTCTGAGGGATAGGAACTTTCTCGGCACAGCGGACGGGATCAAACTTTGAGGGATAGTAGTTAATCTGTAAAAGCAATCACCCGTATAAAGATTTTGATATCTAATAAAAAAGACCAATAAATTATAGCTCAAGTGGTACTAAGACTTCACCTCCTCATCTCTGTGCATGAAGTTCATAAAACCTTCATGGTGATTGTTGTGGTGAGCACATTTGGGAGCATTGACCGGTAATTGCAGATAGTTTGGTCCAAGACGATGTCTCTGAGTGTCACCATAGGCAAAGATCCTACACTGGAGGAGCTTGTCATCAGAGTAGTAGATACCAGGAACCACAAGACCAGGGTTGAAAGCGAGCTGCTCAGTCTCGTTGAAGAAGTTGTCAATGGTCCTGTTCAGAACCAAGCGACCAACAGGCTGCAGAGGCAAGATATCTTCAGGCCAGATCTTGGTGACATCAAGCGGGTCGAAGTCAAACTTATCCTCATCAGCAGGATCCATAGTCTGGATGAAAAGCTTCCACTCGGGGTAGTTACCCGATGAAATGGCATCATGGAGATCCTTAGTGGCGTGGCTGTGGTTGGCTCCTCCAACAACCTTGGCCTCTTCATCAGTCAGATTCTTGATCCCACAAGTTGGTTTCCAGTGGAACTTGACAAAGAGAACTTTCCCGGATTTGGAGACGAGAGTGTAGGTGTGGACACCGAAACCTTCCATGTGCCTGTAGTCTTGGGGAATACCAACATCATCAAACATCCAGCACCATGTGAGCAAACTCTCTGGCAAATGGGACATGTAGTCCAGAATCCTCCAGTACTCCTGGATGTTGGTTTTCGGGTTGGGTTTCAAGGCGTGGACAACATCCGGGAACTGAATCCCGTCACGAATGAAGAACACGGGAGTGTTGTTACCCACAAGATCAAAGTTCCCCTAAGATTAAAAATGACACATCAGTAGTAATTCTAAAGAAGCTATATAAGAAGAAAAAAATGGAAATGAAATGCTGTAAAATACCTCTCTGGTGTAGAACTTGACAGCAAAACCACGAATATCCCTCATGGTCTCAGGACTGGCACGCTCGTGCACCACGGTGGAGAAACGGACGATAACAGGAGTCTGAACACCAGGGGCTCTGAGGAAATCAGCACAAGTGAGGTTTGAGATGTCATGGGTGACTTCAAAGAAACCCTTAGCACTGATTCCTCTGGCATGAACAACTCTCTCAGGGATCCTCTCTCTGGTGAAGTTAGCAACTTTCTCAATCAAATGGTAGTCCTCAAGAAGAACCGGACCTGCCCACAAACAAAATTTAACAATCAATCAAAACCCATTAAACAAGAAGCTATCTTAGAGTCCTATTTCTCAGTTCAGAGAGATACAAATACCTCTTTCTCCGATGGTGAGGGAGGAGATGTTGTTGGAGACTGGAGAACCACCATTTGTGGTGTAGAATGGGGAGTTGTAGGCACTCGATGGACGATACTGCAAGAATATCAGCAAAATTTGGTCGATCTCAAGCAACAATCAGAATTCTAAAAATTTTTAAGAGGCGACCCGAACAAATTAAAACCCGGTTTCTTGATCGGATCCGGGTCGTTAGACGGTCCATTACAGACGTGTGGTAGATTAAGACAAGTGACAAAAAGGTCACGTGTCACGTGTCGGTGATAAGGGCTATAGATTTATTCAATTAGGGGACTAGTTCGTATATTCGAGTATTGTTTTATGGATCTGTTTTATCTTATTCTATTACCATCACTTTTAATGGTTCCAGTAATTGATACGATACGAATCATATAATAATCATCCTAGGTTTGTTAAAAAAAATATCATAGGATATATATAAATTACTTTTTAATGGCTCCAATAATTGAATCATACAAATTGTTCGACCGACAGTGAAAATGTTTTGAAAACTGATTTAATCATATTGTTAGATCTTATATAATCGATAACTTAAATTTGATTAATTATGTCATGTGTTATGTGCATATCAAACAAATACGTCTGATTCATTCAGCTGAAATCACTAATTAACAAATACCGTATTTAGCCATTAAAACACATGTGTATAATACAACACAATCAGATCATTTCTACTTCGAGGAAAAAAACAACAAAACCAAACCACATGTGGCGTTTCTTTCGCATGCAAATCGAACGTTTTTTTGTTGTAAAGATCGATCAAAACGTTTTTGAAATGAAGATAGCCAGCCAAACAAATCATTATCACCAACTTAGGTCTCAACCGATCATAAAACTTACACAAATTTCTGAACTAACAAAGCATTGGTAACACTAAAAGATTTTAAACTAAACAAAAAGAAGAAGAACAAAACATTAAAGATCACTCAAGAACAACGATCCACTTTTAACTTTTTTTTCTTTTTTTCTAAGTAAAAACAGTTAAGACAGAAACATGATCCATTTAAGACACACCAAGAAGAAAAGTAAAGTAAGAAGAAAATGAAAAGATCCATACCTTGTAAGGATCCATGGTGATGAAGAAGCTTGAAGGATCCTGTTGAGGTATTGGTTTAGTGAGAGTGATGAGATCTTGTATGTAACAATATATATAGAGTGAGATGAATAGCTTGTGCCATGCACAGTAATGGCGGCCCCAAGTTGGTGGGGTAGTTTTGTCATTTTAAGATCAATTTATCACCACAGTGAAAATGGGGTCATTGTGTTTACTTTTCCTTGGTGATAAGAATAATAATGCCCCACGACTTAGATATTTTTTCCCCATTTTGGTCCCAATCCAAAAAAACCAAAATCATACGGTGGTCTAATAATAATTTCTGATCCTGACAAGTCAGCATTGCTCACAGTGGTGTATCTGTCTTCTATCCAGAAAGAAAAAAAATATATTGGTTTTTTTTAATAACAATTATTGTGATTTGAAAGAAAAAAAAATCATATTCAGTTTCCAATAATTATATTATTTATGTACAATAATTTCGATTTGAAATTGTGTTTTTATCGATTCAATTGTAGTTTTTATGATAAAGAAAAGGCAGACCTACCTATTCAAACCGAAGAAAAACCCCTTTTTGATTTCCAAATTTATATATTTCCCAATTCGGATCTTACTTTCAGTTTATTTATAGTAAAATCTCCTGGGACATATGCCAATCCTATGCATATTGGAAATGTAGATTTGAGGTTTGCTTTTTAAAAATTATACTAATGTGGTCTCGGTTGACCAAATATAGAATATGATTCAGGTATCATCAATAAGTTTTACAACAAATCCTGTAAAACATGACAATATATACATGAATGAGAAAGAAAAAAAAAAAATCTTATGAACTAAAAATTATTATTTGAATGATTAAAATGATATAGAAGTTAAATTAGTGAACTCAATCCGTTTATATATTTCATATACTTCCTAATAAAATACGTTTTGGATTATGTTTTTGTTTCGTAATGTAAGATTTTATGAACTTTCTCTTCAATTTTTATTATATATATACTAGATTAATTGTCCACACCTTATGCGGACTATATTTTTATTTTTTATGATATATTAAATGCAAAATGTTTGATTACAATAAATAATTATAAGTAATTCATAAGATAATATTATAGATTTATGTTTGGCCAAGCTACATAGTCGACTCCTACAATTTTTCGCATACACATGATGAAAATATCAACCTTTAATTTCAAATTATGCTTAGTAATTGAGGTGTTTATGTTGTTCAAGTACTCCTAGTCCTAGGGAATCCACACGTGCATCAGAGGAATGAACGGTTTGTGTGTGTTTTATATCGTCTCATGTACTCGTGTCGGGATACTGCTGAAAGCGGCATAAAAAAACACACTCACCGATCACAAAAACCATATTATGTTTTAAATTTATCATAATATTCTTGGTATAAGAAGTATTCTCAAGTTTACATAAGATATGTAAAAAGAATTCACAAAAGTTT
The DNA here is from genome assembly GCA_900406295.1 of Aurinia saxatilis. NCBI lineage: Eukaryota > Viridiplantae > Streptophyta > Magnoliopsida > Brassicales > Brassicaceae > Aurinia > Aurinia saxatilis. The sequence goes on along the minus strand of OVAP01005602.1, from coordinate 2,807 downwards.
AGATTTGACTATACTAAAATTTATGTAATAGTCTAAATAAACAATAAAAATATATTATGATTACTCAAAATTTTACCCAAAACAATAAAAACATATTACAAGAAGTGTATTTATAGATTTGTTTACAAAATAACTGTAATAATATTATTTTTGCTGAATTTGGTAACCTAAATTATTAAAAAGAGGAAAATCGTTAGATTTAAATAATGACTTCACTAATTAAGTAATGGATTATGTATGTCTGTATGCTTTACTCTAACAAATATCTAATAACATGTGTGGATTTTAATATAAAAAACATAACAATTAAGTAATGGCTTATATATATCCATGGACTTTTCACTCATCTTTCATAAGATTAATATCAATTTTAAGTATATGCGATAGGATATAATAACAATGTGGACTAATGCCACTAAACCAATGAAAATAAATATTTTTAGATAACTAAGTAATGATATTATTGAGTTAAGAAAAATAAATATTTTATGTGATTTTGTATTATACCTATAAATGTTGTCGACAAATTACTTATTCATGTACTTTTTGGGACCCGTGCGGGCTATGTTTTTAACAAAATCATATCCCGCACATGATGAAAGATTAAATTAAAAACATATGTTTACATTGTTCAAATACTCATTGGGAATGAATACGTGAATCCGACGAATGAACGGCCCGCGTGTTATTTTATATCGCCTCATGTACCCCTGTTGATGCACTGCGGGAAGCGGAAAAAAAACACACACACCTATCGATTACCAAAACCATATTATGTTTTAAATATATCACAATATTCTTGATGTAAAAACTACTCCCAAGTTTACCAAAACCCAAAAAATCAAAATTTTCAAATCTTAACCATTTTTAAAAAATGAAAAGACAAAACTTCTTAATTTTCAGAGATAAACATTTTTTATTTTTTGAATACGCGATATAAATCAACGAAGAATTGTTTCGCTGAGAAAAACGTTCATAATTTTGGTCGAGGTGTTTTTGATATTTCCTATTTTAGAGGAGAGAGATGGCTACACATTGAGAATGAATATGTGCATCTGAGGAATGAACGGTCCGTGTGTTATTTTACATCTCCCCATGTACCCTTGTCGGTGCACTGCATGAAGCGAAAAAAAAAAGCACACACCTATCGATTACCAAAACCATATTATGTTTAAAATATATTATAATATTCTTGATGTAAAAAGTACTCCCAAGTTTACCAAAACCCTGAAAATCAAATTCTTCAAATCTTAACCGTTTAAAAAAAATTGAAAAGACAAAACTGATTAATTTTCAGAGATAAACATTTGTTTATTTTTTTACTACGCGATTTAAAACAACAGAACAATCGATATAAACCAACGAAGAATTGTTTTGCTGAGAAAATCGTTCCTAATTTTGGTCGACGTGTTTTTGATATTTCATATTTTAGAGGAGAGAGATGAATTTTCACATATGATGTCATAAACTTTAACAATGACTTTTAACCAGACTTTGATACCTATGATTTTTGTGACTAAAGTGTATTAATAAATAATAAGTACTAGGATCTTGGCCCGCACCCTGTGTGGGCTTGAATGTAATCGATAAAAAAAAATTAAACTTTGTTTTCTGTTCTTTCGAAAGTAGAAGGTGAAAAAAAAACGTAAGTGTCATCCAATGGAAAGTTCTCGTAAAATAGTATTGTAAAAGGTAAAAAAGTGTTTGAAAACGATAACAACAAAGAAGCAGATAAACTATAATAGAAACCTATTATAAATTGTTGAATACTTCCGGGTAAACCACGTTCATGGTTTTCTTTGGATCCTTTCCGTCTTGGTCCTTGATTAAAATTTTAAGTTCGGTCCTGGACTTAACTCTAATGCGACATAGAGTTGTCCATGCGAAAAAACTGACTTGGGTAGATATATTTCGACATTCTCAAGTGATTGATCTTGACTTTTATTGATTGTCATTGCGAAAGTTAAGTTCAATGGGAATTGTCTACGACGCATTCTGAAAGGAAATTTTCCATCCAGTGGTGTCAAATACATCCTTGGTATTAAAACCTTTTCACCTTTCCTCTTATCACTTCTGGTTACAATGACAGTTTCGATAACGTGACATTGCATCTGAGTAATTATCAGACGTGTTCCATTACATAGTCCCCCTTTTGGATCAATATTCCGCATACACATTACGGGAGCACCCACTTTCAACTTTAATTCGTGTTTCGGTAAGCCGGATACACGGATATCGTTAAGAAACCCGGTGGGGTAAACAACATCGTCATTAGGGTCAATATCTTCAGGATTAATACTGTCTGAGATGATGTAAACTTTCCCCTCACATGAAAATATAAAAAGAAAATAGCAATTTTTAATCACGGTGCCTAGTTTTTTTTATAAGAAGTGGGAGAATGTTTAAAATATTATTCATAATTTTATGAAGATGTGAACAACAAAATTAGATTCAGTAATTAAATATGTTGCAAAATGTTATTCATAATTTTATGTAATGTTCCTCCAACTTTTTAAAATAGAGTTTGAAGTTATCAAATGGAGAATCAAAAACTAACTTATAATCAGTGCACAAAATTAATTCATAATTGATTGTTATTTCTTTATTCAAAAACTACTAAAATTTGAAAAAATCTTATTACTCTATAATGTATACTGCTACAATTAAGTAGTAGATGAAATCGAAAATCAACACCTTAATTCTAACAGAGCATATACTTAGGTTAATTAAAGGTGATTTTTAAAACATCATTTAACCAGATTACTTCAGAATTTTGTTACTCTATTTATATAAATTCGTTTATAATT
>OVAP01005601.1:0-12836 GCA_900406295.1 Aurinia saxatilis | reverse complement strand
ATATATATATATATATATAAATATATATATAATATCTGTTGATTACCATATCTTGAAATATCTGGACCCGTCGGCAATTTGAAAAGCCAATTAAGGAATTTATCATAGTTTCGTTGTTAATTTAGAATATTGGTGAATTTGGTGTATTGAGTTTGCGTCTATAAAAGGAAAGGTGAGGCCAAAGTGTTTTGGCATCAAACAAAAGAAACAGAACACTCAACAGACTTCCAAAGAAAACCAGCAATGGCGATGTCGGGAACATACGTGACAGATGTGCCTCTAAAGGGATCGGCAGAGCGACACTACAAGAGATGGAGGAGCGAGACCAACCTCTTCCCCGATGCGGTAGGCCAGCACGTCCAAGGAGTCACCATCCACGAAGGCGATTGGNGATGGAGGAGCGAGACCAACCTCTTCCCCGATGCGGTAGGCCAGCACGTCCAAGGAGTCACCATCCACGAAGGCGATTGGGACTCTCACGGCGCCATTAAGATGTGGAACTACACTATCGGTCCGTATACTCCCCTCTCTCNCATCCACGAAGGCGATTGGGACTCTCACGGCGCCATTAAGATGTGGAACTACACTATCGGTCCGTATACTTATATAATCATACAAATGATTTAAAAGGTCATACTTAGAGGTTGCTGTTAACCGCGAGAATCAGGTTTTAGATGAAATTGCAAAATGAAAAAAATATACCCTTTAATATAGAGTTACTTGTATTAATTGTGTGTAAAATTCTTTACAAACTCTAAGACACATTTATATTCAAATCCGATATACCTACAAAATAGGAAAACAAAAATTTTGGCATTGGACCAACCTTTTGCCATTGTACTTTTGATTTTAAGTCACCTTTGGATAGCAAAGGTTTCTAATTCAAACCAAACCAAATAATAGATAACTAATTACTCCCTTAATTTTATTATTTGTTTTGACGTTTTAACATGGAAAAGTAGGGTGTAATTTATTGTAAGATATAAAATGTGTGTGATGATTCTCATGAAGATGGGAAGGAGGAAGCGCTGAAGGAGAGGATAGAGATGGATGATGAAAAATGGCGGTTACAGTCACTGGACTAGAGGGTCACATAATGGAGCAGCTAAAGGTGTATCAAGTTACCCTCCAGTTCATTCCCACGTCTGAAGAAGGTTGCGTTTGCAAAATCACTATGGTGTGGGAGAAGCGCACCGAAGACTCTGCAGAGCCTATCAACTACATGAAGTTCGCTGAGAAGGTGATTGATGCGATGGACGACCACATCCTCCAAGACCAAGCATGATGAATGGTATCCCATCCTCTTTTACTTATGCGTGTCTTTAAATTGTGTGTTGATTCGTGCATGAAAATAATACTTCCTTATATCCTCATGGTCATGGCGTTGTATACATGTCCAACATTAACGTTTATTTGTGTGAGATTTTTTATCTTGTCAACCAAGGCCATATGATTCAGTGATTTGAGCCCAAACTCACCCAAATATAATATTGGGTTTAATCCGGTGAAACATAGTCCAAAAGTATACAAGTTTTTTTTTTTTTTTTTNTTAAAAATTTTTTTTTTTTTTTTTTTTTTTTTTTAATTATCCTTTATTAAAAGTCAAGAAACGTTTACAAAGAGCAGACAGCAACAAAGAGACAAAGCACAATTGAATAGAAACTTAGCATCTAACTTGTGTTTGGATTGGGTTTCTTTGGAAGAATTGTAACCAGATAGATAAGTAGGTGTTCTCTGAGTATTGTTGCCTTGATTGTTGAATATAGTGGTGAGTCAAGTCTTGAGTATCCATGCCAGCCAGCTTAGAACGGAGCATACGATGAATGTCCTTGATTACCTGATCATAAGTTTTAGTGCCCGAGTTGTGCACTCTTGCATTTCTCTGTCTCCATACTTCATAAACTGTGGCCTGAAGCAACAACTTGCAAATGGTGTTTAGTTTTTTATTGGACGACGGATTTTGGACCCAAGCAATAAGAAGTTCGACTTGATTCGGTGGTGAAAGAGTGGTTCCTTGAAACAAGAACTCCCATATGGCGTTACTAAAGTTGCAGGAGAAGAATAGATGCTCTGCGCTTTCAACCCCACCGTCGCATAGTGTACACGAATGAGGGACTGCAAGCCCCCGTCTTCTTAATCTATCTCTCGTCGGGAGCCTTTGGTGCATCAGGACCCAGAAAACAAAGCTGTGCTTTGGGATATTATGCTTAAACCAAGTTGACGAAAACCAGGTTACCGGTGTCTGCGTGGGATTCAAAGCCTCCCAAGTAAGGCTCGTCGAGAAATTTGCTGGAGGCTGATCTTGACTTGTCTTCCATAGAACCTTGTCTGTATGAAGTGGGTTCAAAACAGGTGGTACATCTGGTAAGCAAGCCCTGAGCATGTTAGTGACTGCATGTCTTCCTCTAGGAAGCAGCCAAGCTCCATCCAAAATTGCCTGTTTTACCGTGGCCATGTGAGGGAGCCCCGTTACCTGAGGGCTTGTAGGTCCACAGATTTCGATAAGGGGACCAAGACCAGTCCAATTATCGAACCAAAAGAATGTCGATGACCCTGAATTAACCTCAGCCACTGCGAATTCCCTTGCTAGGAGACGCAGTTTGAGCAACCTTCTCCACAGCCAGCTTCCCGAGCTTGCAGAATCGACCTCCCAAAACACCCTTCCTCCGATTAGGTGCGTTTGGACCCAAGAAACCCACAGGGAGTAATGCTCCGTAGTTGATAAGATCTGGTTGAAATCCCCCATAAGTACCCAAGGACTATTGTTAATAACCTGTGATTGAGATAGGTCTTGTAAGGCTGCCCAAAGTTGTCTCCTACCCAATTCATAGTTCCTGGCGTAAATGATGGCCAAAGTGAAGCTAACACCTGTCGCCGGATCAAAGACACCACACAATACCAATTGGTCAGTTACCAGATAAGTAACTACCGAGAGAGAAGGTTCCCAAATCACCCAAATACGACCATTCAAAGCTTGGGGTAGATAGTTAGCCTCCATTCTCCAACCCGGAACAATTCTGCTAAGTATCAATGTTGCATTCTGCTCTTGTACATGAGTTTCCAATAACCCGCCTATACTAGGGCGATTTGAAGATAACCAACGAGCAATAAGTCTCTGACGTCTACTGCCATTAAGGCCTCTCGTGTTCCAACAAAAAATCTTCATAATACCAAAAAGGGATAGTAACCAAAAAACTTAGGCAAGAGAACGAGACACACGCCGTGGAAGCGAGTGCCCTCGAGCCAGTGAACCTGAGACTGTAGCCTTAGAGCGACCTTCAGGGTTGGGAAGTGGTACTACCGGTGTATCAACTTCATTTATACTAAGCAGTTCCTCTGAAATCCTTGCTCTCCTATTGGCCCTTTGTCTTGCTTTTGATGAGGTGGGAATATTAGCCGGTGTAGGAGAGGAAGCTTCATTGTCCCTAGCTTTCCTTCCCCTTAGAATTTCCTGAGCCCTCCTAATAATGTCTGCTTCTTCTGCCAACTGAGAGCCGGTTAATGGAATTGAAGAATGAGAGGATTGTGGCGGACTATTGTCCTTAGGATGAGGAAGAACCCTTGATCGCTTAACCACATAAGTCCAGTTGTCCGCCGAGCTATCCTGTGATGGCACAGTAGGAGTCGAGGGGAGACTATTGGACCTTGGCAGGGACTCTGTTTCTTCGTCAAAACCTTGATTATCAACTCTCTTGGAGTTGGGTCTGGGCGTCGTAGTTGGACCTACTGGTGTGGTTGAAGAGACTTCAACATTAATGCCCTGAACTACCTCCTTTACAGTAGAGGAATCGGAGCCTTTAGGCTCCATTGGACACCTAGGCGCCAAATGCCCGAACTGCCCACAATGTTCACAGTGAGGAGGAAATCGCGGGTACTCTGTATCCACCATAACTGAATTGTTGTAGATATCCTTTACTCGTACACGCTTGGGAAGCCTCTGTGTAAGCAGGATTTCAACTTTAACCTTCACATCCCCGAGGATCATAGGAGGTAGCTTTGATTTTTCTGTGTGCAAGGGTTCCCCAACAGCAGACGCAAGGACACTAAGTCCGTCGAGGGTATATAACTGCGGAGGAACACTCTTAAAGATGACCCAAATTGGTAAGGAAACAAGCTCTGGTGGAGGTTCAAGCTGAGCAGTTTCCGACCATGGCATCACTGTAAAAGCGCAATTATCAGCCTGCCAAACCCCGACATCCAGTACCCAGGCTCTAGATGCTTCAGATGGGATGTAGATCAAACAAGTACCATTTGCCAACTTTTTTACTGAGATACGTCCTTGAGTTCCCCAGATTGGATTAAGATCCGCAAAGATCTTTGCTTCTGAAGGAGAGACCCCATGAAAATGAGCGACGATGTGTCCTTTCCAAAGGGCTGAGCCACTTAAGAGGACTGATGTTGGAGCTGAAACAACGGGAGTCCCATCCTCATCAAAAACAGGAGAGCACATCTTTCTCAAGTTCCGCAAGGATGACTTGAACCGAGAAGCCCAAGGTAATGAGGTTCCATCCAGAACTGGAGGTATCTGAGTGCCTTCACTAACTGGGATCTGAGAAGCAATTGTATCTTGAACTTGAGCAATAGAAGGAGAGGATACAGAGGTATCGATGGTCTCTTGTGCCGCACCCGTCGCTGAGGAAGCTATAGAGACGGGAATGACCTTCTTCGACGAGTCACCAACTGGGTTCGCGGAGGTAGGAGGACACAAGACTTTCAACGTATCTGAAGATGACGCGACCGGATCTGGTAAAGGGGCAACCAGATCTGGTGGTTTCTCCAAGTCTGCGACGGCCGGATTCTCGGACGACATGAGAAGAGAGGAAGACCAGGTAGGGAGAAGAGGGGAGGAGGTTCTCGCCGATGAGCGTGAGGCTCACCTGCGGCGGCGCTAGGGTTAAGGAAGGCTAACGCGTAATATTTCGCCCTCAGAAGGCTAACGCATCGTAGTTTTTCTGCTGTTTTATTGTGTTTAAAAAGTATACAAGTTGTTATACATATGAGAGATTTCCGATATTGTTAAAGATCGTAGGAAGATAAAGATGGAGAGTATTTAATGAAAATATCTTGGATTGATTAGGACACATAGACCACACCTGTGGACTACAAATACCAATATGACGTTGAGAAGCATTAAATAACCTAATAGACCAATAACCTAAATTCACTATGTATCTCCATTTAAATTTCGTACTTTGTTTTCGTAACTACTTTCCCTCGAAGGTAAGTCTTTTACCAAGAATATCTTACCCAAAAGAATCCAACATTGTAGTCTTGATAAAGTCTTTGGTATATATCTAGTTTATTGTAATGTTGTGACGATGAGTTTGTGTATATAAAGGAAGGTCGATGTTCATGTTCATTGCATCAACCAAACAAAACAAAAAAAGCACTTGACATACACAGTTGTAACAAAAATCAATCACAAAAGTTTTTAGAAGCTTCACCATGGGGACGTCAGGAACATACATGGCAGAGGTTCCTCTGAAAGGTTCGGCGGAGAAACACTACAAAAGGTGGAGGAACGAAAACCACCTCTTCCCGGACGCGATAGGCCATCACATACAAGGTGTCACCATCCAGGAAGGCGACTGGGACTCCCACGGGGCCATCAAGTCTTGGAACTACACACACGGTTCCCACTTTACTCTCACTCTCTCTTCTCTCTCTANCTGGGACTCCCACGGGGCCATCAAGTCTTGGAACTACACACACGGTTCCCACTTTACTCTCACTCTCTCCTCTCTCTCTATATATATTAATCATAATTAGCTATGCATGGTTTTAGTTAATACAAGGATATTGTGTGTGAAGATGGAAAGCAAGAGGTGTTCAAGGACAAGAGAGAGTTTAACGACAAGAAGATGGAGGTGATCTCAAGAGGGTTGGAGGCAGGCCCGGCTCAATGAAAAATATGNAATTGATCTCAAGAGGGTTGGAGGGTCACGCAATGGAGCAGCTTAAGGTGTATGATAACATCTTCGAGTTCATCCCCAAGTCAAAGGAAGGTTGTGTATGCAAAGTCACTATGATATGGGAGAAGCGCAATCAAGACTCCCCCGAACCCATCGATTACATGAAGTTTGTCAAGAGCATGGTGGCTGATATGGACGACCACATTCTCAAGGACTAGAATAAGGCTTGATCAGCATCATATATTAACTATCTTTATGCATGTGTGTCTTTATGCATGTTGTCATTGTCATCATAAATCATCTTTATGCATGTCTGTCTTTTGTCTTTGTGTTGCATATATATCAAATGTATGCATGTGTATCTTTTGTATTTGTATATTTCCGTATTATTCCTACTAATTAGTTTATGTACGAAAAACCCTGAAAATATAACGGAAAGGAAACTGATCATATGAACTGTTGTTCAACTGAACAGTGTAATAAATATTTATTTATTTTTGGGGTCATAAATGATAAAATAAGAACAATTTTCAAATGTAGAGGAGAGATGAGTTGTCGTCATTGCTTTCCATTTTCTCCTGGACTTCATCATCTTCACATTCTTCATTAGACCCATCCACACCCTTCATAAGTATTCCTAGGCCTGGGCAAAAAATACGTAAAATCCGCTCCGATTCGTTATCCGGTCCGATCCTATCCGAAAAAACAAATATCCGTAAAAATTTTGGACAAAAAAAATCGGAAAATTTAGTATCCGTAAATAACAAAGCAAATAACAAATATCAATTTCTAAATTACGGATTATCCGATCCGATCCGTAAATTTATAAATATATAACTACATGTATATGCTAGTATATTTTGTCATCTATAATATAAGATTTATCCTATAAAATATATATGTATTACAATTTTAATTATATGATAGACTTTAAGTTTATGAATAAGTTCACATATCTCAAAGAAAGTAATTTTGGATTAATATGCCATTTAATCAACTGATGAACAAGCTTATGCCTTACAAATTTAACGTCATTTTACTCATTTTAAAAAAAAAAAAATTGGGAGTTTTTAGATATTTTTGTAAAGAGTTTTTTTTTTCATACACACTAGATTTTTAAGTAGAGAAAAAAAAATTAGGATGGAAATCATAGTTACCCATTTTCTATTTTTTTTTGTTTTTGAATTTCATTTGTTGTATATTTTTTGTTGTTTAGGAACAAATATAGTAAACTTTTTAATTTTAATATTTTAAAAGATTGTTTTTTAAAAACAAAACAAATAAAATAATCCGCAAATACTTGGAAATTTTACAAATATCCGTACTTACGAATATCCGTATTTTTGAAAAATAAATCAATTAGTAAAATTTAATATCCGACAAAAACCGAAGCAAATATAAATACTAGATTTTTCAATTATATCCGCTCCGCGCCGAACCCTAAAAATCTCAATGATACGAAAAAAAAATTACAACATTTTTATCAATTTGTTCCACCAAAAATCATGTCCATCTACCAATTTCTTACAACAAAACTTTTCCGAGCAGGATTCTAAATAATATTATGGTACTAAAATCAGGTAAATAAAACTAGTTTTTCACAATCAAATCTTATATTTCTACCATCAACTTTATCAATTGTAAGAATTATCATAATAAAAAAATGTTATTCAAATTCTATAATAACTAGATTATACCGGTAAATATATGTTTATTAAATTCTAGATAATAATTCTTATTTTTTACCATTACTATTCAAAATATTTTTAATAAATAAAATATTCAACCATCAAATTACCAGTAGTTGACTACTGGGTAAAAATATGTCACGTTATAAAATTGTACAAATGAAATACAAACTAATTTCCAAAACTTGTTACCATTTATAAAATTAACTTTTTATACTACCTAATTATAATATGAATTGGCTACCGGATAGAAAGTCACAACATTGCAGAATTTCTAGATACTTTCTAAAAACTTAAATTACTTTTGTATCAAGAAGAAATGAGACAAGTACTCTACCAAAATAAATATGTGGACTATACAAGACTTAAATCACAATTACCAAAAGAGAAGAACAAATAATAACAAGAGAGACATAGTAGTTCAACCAAAGCAAAACTTGAGAACACGTCTGGACGAATTAACAACTCACTGCCATCAACATCTTTCGTCTTATCTTTCCTTCCATCCATCGCCGCCAATAGACCAACCAACTTCCACAGTGAAGGAGTGGTGTTGCCGATGAGCCATGTAATTGGATAGCTCGCTCATCGACAACACCGTTCCTTCACGGTGGAAGTTGTTTGGTCTAGTGGTGGCGATGACCGTGGTAAGAAGGATAGGATGAAGGATGTCGATGGTAGTGAGTTGTTAATTGGGCCAGACATGTTCTAAAATTTTGATTTTGTTAAACCACTATTACTCTTTTGTTTTGCTTTGTTAATCTCCTTTGTTAATTGTGAATTCAGTCTTGTATAGTCCATTTACTATATTGGTAGAGTACTTATAAATTTGTCCTTAAAATTATGGTAGAAATCTAAGTTTTTAGAAAAAAAAATTGGAACTCTGCAACATTGCAAATTTCTATCCGATAGCCAATATTGGTATAGAATATTATTTTTTATAAATAGTAACAAATTTTACTTTTAATAAATTTTTGAAATTGTTTGTATTTCATTTCTAAAATTTTGCAATGTGGCAGATTTTTACCCGGCAGTTCACTCATGTAGTTTGGAAGTTATAAATTTTATTTATTAAAAAATATTTTGAATGGTAACAGTAAAAATATATGATTATAAAAAATTCAATTTCCTTTTTTTATTTAATAATATAAAGTTTTTACGTTATGTTAACGGAGGTTTTCTCTTTTATTTTGTTAAGTTGATTCAATTTCCATATATACTCTCTTTTTATGGTTGTTTAATTTTCTTGTTTACTTTTTCAAAAAAATACAAATAATTAACAAAATGAAGGGAAAAGAGGGTAACTTTTTTACTTTTAGGTTTTTTCTTCTTCTAAATCTCCTTTACTTTTTGTGTGTTTGACTTTATGATCTNATATATATATATATATATATATAGCTATACACATATATACATATATATATATATGTGTTTTAAAATTAGAGTACACTGTTATTTTTTTCTAACCAACAAAAGATTTAAAATATTGGTCACATGTCGAGTTCACGTCGAGTGCGCTCAGTTTTATATAAAAAATTATTTGAATTTATTGATATATTCAAAATTTTACACATTTAACACATGTAAGATAGATAAAACCTTCGTTATAATTTTAAGCAAAAATGTTGAAATTCACTACTTCNGATAAAACCTTCGTTATAATTTTAAGCAAAAATGTTGAAATTCACTACTTCTTTTTTAAGAAAGAAATGCAAACATATAAGTATACGTAGTATGAACATATTTTGTATCCTTTCCATATAGTTTTTTAAGAGGGTAACTTTTTTACTTTTAGGTTTTTTCTTCTTCTAAATCTCCTTTACTTTTTGTGTGTTTGACTTTATGATCTTGAANGTTTGTATAGTAATAATTCTTTCACTTATCTAGTTTTTTAATTAAAAAAATAACCCCCCCCCTCTCTGGTTTTCAGTATCCAAATTATGTCTACTAAAAATTAAAAACCTTTGAATTTTAATTTTTCAGTTTTATGATTATTTAGTTATTTGTTTTAGTTTTTGATGAAACCCTACCCGTATTCAACATCACAGGTTCAGAATCAAAAACAAATTACTTGAACGAAAGATTAGATTGGTGTTACCTGGAGAATTTGAGGACTATCGCAAATACCGAACAGACCATGGAGAATGTGTACAATAAAACTCTTTCATCTCAGGCTCTCTCACAAATTACCTGATAAACAAAAGCAGATATGGAGCTCTTATTTAATGATGATCAAACGAAGTAGTCTCATAACGAAAATTATAAAAGAAACAGTAATCCAATTAGAGATAATTCAAGCGTTTAGTTTCTTCTATATTGTACCTTCGGTTTCGTCATCTTCTTTGCCTATCTCTTACTGTGTTCTGCTAGATCTCTTCCTTGTGCTTTATACACTGTAAAAACAGTTAGTTTATTTATTAAGAGAGACGGAGATGAAAACTAATGAAATGATAAAATTACCCTCCACGACGATTCCCTAACGCTGTTTCTATTGTTTTATTGACATATATAACACATTTATCTAGTTCCGTATAAAACATATGATAACATAAAAAAAGAGAAAAAAAGATCGGGATACAGAAGACTGACACAGCAGCCGGCTGTGAGAATAACTACCCTAGAGTCTAAAGCCCTTTATAAAGAGAGACAATGTTGAAAAAACAACTGAACGTAGACTTACTCATTTAAAAAAAAAAACAAAACTGACATAATAACAAGTTATAGATAAGCATGACTTAGAACTTCGTACTACCACACACCAAAACCTTTGATGAACTTTAAGCGATACTGCTTTAATGACTTGAACAATTCTTCAGTCAGCTGTGAACGCTAAGCTTTTACAGCTAGTTGGTCTTAAACTAAAGAGAAATCCATAAACCAAAACCAGAAACAGAGCCGGTCCACAAGAAAAATACAAGGAGTGATGTTTCTCCCAAGTACAACGCCAGAAAGAAAGGCACGTGCTCAAACCCGGGACGAATCAAGGAATCTCTGTGGACAACTGGAAATTGCATGTAAAATAAAGAACAAAGCCAAGAAAAATTCAAAACTTAATAAGAATCTGATTAGTCAAGACAAAATCAAATGGTTGGATTTGAGAGACTAGGATATCAATTTGTGAGGCAGAGACTCAAAAGGGAAATCTTCTCGGTAAAGCCCACCAAGAATTAATCGATTCCACTTCTATAATCCAGACATCAAACCGATCAAAAGATCGACAGCCAAAATCATACAATCTCAAAATCTTTCTCACAAAATACAAGTAGCTAAGAAGACTGGACCAACTTGAGTCTTAGAAATAGATGGATATGAGGACACATAGATCACAATCGCTGAACTGGGACTAGGGAGTGATTTTGTTATCAATGCTCTCCCTAAGAATGCTTTTACAACTACGATGAATTCGTAAGTGCCTATGACACTATTTCTAGCACTCAAACGGATCTGGTCAAGGGATTAGGAATGTTGAAATAATGAATCTACCTGCTACTTTTCAAGTAAGTATGTTATTGTTTCTTCTTTCTCTATGTATGTAACATGTTATTACAATTTAAAAGGGGATAAAATAGGCTGGGAGGATTATCAATAATCTATGAGACATCACTGTTTGATTTTCGAGGTATTAGATTTATACTTAATTTTGTAGCAATGAGGTGTGCATCTTAATTTCCATATTGGAATTTTTCTTAAAACCCTTGATCCAAATATTTCAATAAGTTTAAGACTACTAGATTTTAATGTTTTAAAGTAATGAAGGTCTTTGAGACTGATTTAGGGGATGAGAGAGTACGTGATACTTTTGAAGTCATCATTATGGTTGTTTTTTTATTCAAGATTCAATGTCTCTTCTTCGTTTATCAGAGTAATAAAGCATAAATCAGAATAAAAACTTATCTATTTGTAAGCAAGCATATATATCAATCAACCTTTATGTCATATTGCACCATTTACTCGACAACAACTAGTTTTCACAAGATGTTTGTTTACAGAACCGAAGTAAACAACTAGTTAACGCAGAAAAAGCAGACTACATATTATCATGCCTGAACCAAGTAAGAGATATTTGATCATACCTGGACAACCGTGTTTGTTTCCACCAACAAAGCAATATAATCTAAAAAATTGCAATGATTGTAAAGAGATTCTTCAGAGCTTCATCACTTTGGGTCCTCCACGAGCCATCGGTTGATTGTTATGCTCTTGTCCGTGAGGAGAGCTCCACCGTCGAGGGTTGCATCAGGAAATCCATAAAACTGAAAGTTAAACAAAGAAAGCCACCATCCATCAAATCCCATTCTGAAAATTCTGGATCTCTTTGGAGAAGGAGAGGCTACAGATAAGGTTTTCTGTAGTCTAGATGATAAGATAGGATTTGTTTCAGATATAAGGTTGGTGAAAGAAAATAGATTTGTTTCCATAATGTCATTTTTTTTATCTGGTGACTCATAACTAAAAATTAATCATTACTGTTGGGAATTAATTTTACCACAACTAATTAATTAATAGATATAAAAAAGAGTAGTTTTACCTTTATTTAAAAATTAAACCGGCGACTCGGCATCAAAATCATATCACTAGCTATATCAAATATAAGAAAACAGCAAAAAAAAATAGCTTATTAAAAAATAATTTAAATTTAATTATTACAGTTGGGATTACGGCACAGGAGATCAAGTTAGCAGTTTTTGCCATCAAAGAAAATAACGCACCTGGGGCTGATGGGTTTACATGTGTCTTTTACAAGAAGTACTGGAACATTGTGGGACCAGCGGTTGTCAAGGAAATTGCGGATTTCTTTTTGACTGGTGTACTGCCAGTCGACTGGAATCATACCAATATATGTTTGCTCCCAAAAGTTTCAGCACCGTCTCATATGAAGGATTTGCGACCGATTAGTTTGTGTTCTGTACACTATAAAATCATTTCGAAGATTTTATGTGACAGACTCAAAATATTCCTACCGGAGATCATTTCGGACACTCAAGGTGCTTTTGTAGCTGGTCGTTTAATCACGGACAATATATTGATAGCTCATGAGGCTACTCATGCACTTAGGACTAATGATTTCGTGAGTAACGATTTCATGGCTATTAAGACAGATATGTCAAAAGCATATGACCGAGTAGAGTGGTTCTTTCTAGAAAAATTGNGCAGTCTCATGGTTTCTTTAAACCTGAGCGAGGGATTCGTCAGGGAGACCCTTTGTCACCGTTCCTTTTTGTTATGGGTGCGGAAG
>OVAP01005599.1:0-10163 GCA_900406295.1 Aurinia saxatilis | reverse complement strand
TTCCTCCATCCATGCCCGCGAGCTATGACCGGGCCATGGCCCACGGATCGTAGCCCGCGACCAAGTCCTTCCATTCATGCCCACGAGCTACGTCCGGGCCATGGCCCACAGACGAGTACTTCACGGCCCGCGAGCTATATCACTCTCCTCGACCATTCGCGAACTAAGTCATGGCCCGCAAGATCAGTCACATTTCATTCCGCGAGCTAGCTTAGTTCGTTTGGCAACATCGCGTCCCGTGGGTCCAACTGCATGACTTAGTTCCGTTGGAAACTAAAGGATCCACGATGAACATTTCACTACCGTGATCATACTCTTTTTCCCTTGGCAAGGTTTCTCCCAAGTGGTTTTCCTTGCCAAGGTTTTTAATGAGGTGATCATCAGAACACATCCGACTCACGAGATTATCTAAACAATCTCGTGGGCCCTGAAACACTTATAACTAGCCGAGTAGCCCAGCTCAGGTCCGTGGGCCCATTTCCGTCTTCCATCAAGGCAAAGCCCTAGGGTTTGTTCTGAGCGCCGTCAAGTAAGAAGGTTCGAGAATAGAATCATCGTGTATCTAAGGAGAAAGGAAACTATCTAGAAGACTGCTGGAAGAAGGAAAGCAAATCTTCAGGAAATGGAAGGTGGCCCACGAAAGAACTTGGGCCCCAAGGCGGTTTAGTTATAGTATATATAGGATCTAAGGTCGTAGGTCTTAGATCATCTTGTTCTCTCTCGAATAGCTAGGTCTTAACAGCTTGTATTCGAGAATTCTCTTGGCTATCAATAAAGCGACCCTTCTTCCCTTGCTTTGTTCTTTGTCTTTCTCTTTACTTTCTGAGCGGTTCGTACTAAGAGAGTCGACGATCCCTTAAAAGATCCGTTAGACAAGTTTTTGGTTGTGTGTGAATTCCTGCCCACACAATATATCTATTGAATTTTAATTTAAATAAAAAGGAAAAAAGTGGTCGTGGTGAAGAATATCGTTCCAGAGACGAAAGTGATGGTGGTGTGATGGTCGTGATAGTGGGAATGGTGTGGTGAATAAGGTGGTGACCGGGATGTGGTGGCTGTGGGGATGGTGATGATGATGTGGTGGTGGTGGTGGAGACTAACGCGGTGATGGTAGAGAAGTGATCCGGCGGTAGTGGCGGTCACGGGATGTAGTGGCGGTGGAGATGAATGGTCTAGCGGTGGTGATGGTGATTAAGGTGGTGGTGGTGGAGATGAGTGATCCGGCGGCGGTGGTGTGTGGTGTAATGACGGTGATAGTGATAATGTGGTGGTGGTCGTGGTGTGGTGATTTGGTGGTGGTTAAAACAGTGTGGTGTAGTGGTCAGGTCCGGCTCATTATAAAAATGGGTCTTGTACACTTATAAATTTTATAAGGGTAATTTTAAAAATATGTCCTAAAATTTAAAAAACAGACCCAGAAAATAGCAAAAAAAATTTTTTTGCCCAGTGCAAATGCACCTCTTGCACACTCCTATAGCCGGCCCTGGTGGTGGTGATGGTGATGCAGTGGTGGGTGTGGTGATGCGGTGTTGGAGGTGGTGATGATATAGATAGAAACTTAGGTTAAAAGGGTTAAATTTGTATTTTGATTACTTTTTGCAACAGTGAATATTAGTTTATGATATGTTTTGGCTACATTCCTAATTTAGTTGTTTGTTATGATTTTTCTCTTAATTGAATCTATTTTTAAATATACAATCAACAAATTACTACTATTTTTCTTATTCTTATGAAGTGATATAGTTTTGTCTATACTCATTATCTTATGTTTGTAAAATTACGATAATGATGTTTCTTATATTAGCTCGAATTTCACTTTTTTTTTCTTTTTTTCTTTTTCTTTTCTGATATGTGGAGGTTAATCCAGGCTTTTTTAGGTCCAGATTAATTCCTTTTGGTTGATCATCATTTTCGTACAATTCCTCACTCACCGAAAATCTATCCATCCATGACCTACACCTAAAACATTGTTTTTAAGAAATCAATATGACCCTTAAATATATATTAGTAGATAGTTTTATGAAATCGAAGATCTTTTGGAATCTTTCTCCTTGTGTACAATGTACTATGCATATCATAATTCCGTAAAAAAAACATGTCTTATAAATAACTAGTGGTTGAACTCCGTTACGCACGAAATGTATTACTTTTTCGTTTTTATTTTTTTTGTTCTTGGAATAATGATGTCCGACACATGGTTTTGTAATTGTAGTACACTTTTTTGAATTTTTTGTGATGTTGTTTTAAAAGATCTATTATATATAGTCTATGCAATTTATATGATAAAGTATTTGAAAGTGTATTGCAATTTTTTGTCATATTGTTTTAAAATATCCATAATTATATATATCTCACGTCATTGTACTAATATTTTTAATCACACTATGTTAGTGTACAATCCTGATTTTATTTATTTATTTTAATTGTTAGATATATTGATATGAATCTTGCTTATGTTAATATTTTATAATTTGTGTTGGATAAGATAATTAATTATCTATAAATTCGGAGTCTAATATCTTATTACAAACTAAAATGATTGTTTTAATCTCTTACCACCATAAAAATGTAAAATAGTTTCTAATCATTTTTTAATTTGTAGATATTCTTAAGATCAAATTTTTTTGAGAGAATGACAAATATAACCATCATTCCATACCCATTAACCACATATAACCATACCTTTTTTTTATCACATATACCCACCCCTTTTATTTTAATACCATTCTACCCTCCTTCTAAAACACCAATCTTCTCTTCTTCCTACTTCCGATTGCTTCACCGACGGAGAATACGAAATCAAATCTGTTATCCTCGAAAGGAATCGCATATCCTTCTCCTCTCACCATCAAAGGCTTAAAAGCTTTCTTCGCGATTCCGATCGAGTTCTTAACCCCAGTCTCTCTTTGAGAGAACACCGTTTCAACACAAAGCGTCTTCGATTCCGGCGTTAGATAACCGTCGGCGATCAGATTTTGGAAAATCGAGAGTAAAACCGAACGGCTTTGATCCAATCCTTGCTTGTGTAGAGATCATCGGCTGGAGATCCGACGGATTTAGATCTGATGACGTCGACGGAGGTAGATCAAAGCATGTAATGCTTCGTGTTTTGTTGTTACTAACTTCATCGTCACTAATTCTCGTTTCCCAAACAGAGCCAATTTTTGTTCTTCTTCTTGTGTTACTAATTGGGTCCATTCTCTGTCATTCTCTTGCTGGTAATTGAGTTAATGTGGTAACGATGATGAGTCTTGAAGCTGAAGGAAAACTGAAATGGAGAATAGCACCAAACACAGCCTAATGATTTGGGAGTTTCTGGTAGTGAAGAGCTTACATACCGGTTAGTGATGATCCACTTATTTTGGCTCTTGTGTGTTTGTAGCCCTGAGTTTTGCATGTCGTATCTGAACAACATTGCTGTGGTGTTGAATTTGGACTCAATGGTGTTACTGCAGAGCTTTGATGCTTGATTCCTAACATTTGAGAAAATATGCGTACCCCAAATCCTGATACATCTCACAAACACAAACCTAGAGAACAACAAGAAAACATATCTTTGTGGCTCCATAAATGATGTTTTTAATCTTCTCCTTTCGCTGCAAAAGAACCTGCAAACTGGTATATTTAGTGAGCTCCTGCGAAAGAACCTGCAAACTGATCATGCAAGGCAATGAGGCATCAAATGTAGTCAGCGTATATCGATATCTCTGTCACCGTTATGCAATGAAAATGATCGCGCACGACTTTCTCGATTGTCTCAAAAGCTAACTTTACAATCTTCTTCCTCTCATCAATCGCTGCAGTTGTGAAAACCTAAACCAAACAAGACCATGGTTTGTAAACCGAACAGTCAAAAACATTTTCAAAAATGGATAGAGAAGTGTGTTACTTACCGTGAAAGCAATTTCAAATGTTTCACCTGAATTTTTACATTTGGACTAAATATTTTTAACAAACATTATAATATATAGTAGTGTAATTCCGTAGAGATTGATGTAATAAATTAATAATAATCTACATGTCTCGTTTTAGTCCAAATAGGCAAACATAAATTATATGCAAACCCGGTTTTGGTCCACAATATACAAATTTATAATCTTTGAGACAAATATAGAACTTCTAAATTCCGCTACAATAAACCACATCATTTTTAGTTAATTATAAGCTAATTATAAGTCAATTCTAAGGAAATTCTAAAGGAGTTATTCAGTTATTCTAAAAAATTATAAGAAAATTATAAAGAAATTATAGGTAAATTATAAGGAATTTATAAGGAAAATTAAAGGCTTTTTTAACATTGTAATTATTTTGAAAGTCATTAGACTCATTACGCAATATCAAATATCTCTTTAGTATGCCCGTCACAAACATCAAAGCTTTATGAATTATGATTCAACCCACATCAAGAGCACCAAACTCCTACATAAACTTACCAAAACAAACACATTTAAGCTAACAAATATTAAGAGATAATTTAGAAATTACAAGGCTATTCTTAAGAAATTATAAGAAAATTCTAAAGAAATTCTAAAGCAATTATAGGCAAATTATAAGGAAATTATAAACAAATTATAAAGAAATTATAAGACATTTAAAAGGTTTTTATAAACATTCATAAGTCTTGATTCAAGTTTTTGAAAAGAGATCCATTCACAAAATTGATCTATACATATTCTAATCTCCAATCCAAGGAATGTATATAGAGCAATAATCACCTAAAGCTTATGAGATTTTTAAAAATAACTAGATTTGGAAAGGCAAAAGAGAAAGCAGTTCAAGATTTTAAGATTAACAAGAGTCCACATATCAAGAAAACTAAAACTACCAATCTCGTTGCACATAAAATCAGAACGAACAAAACACATTGAATAACATATATCTGATAATCTAAGCTTGATGTATGTGTCGTCATCGTCCTCTCCAAATCCTTCAGCAATTAGTTGCATCAAATTGTGCCAACTTACTATTTACCAGATCTCCAGCATGCTCGAAGACTTTATTCATGACCTGCAGAATGGACACATTTAAAATTGTGTCAACCAAAACAAGAGTATATAAATACACTGCACACAAAAGGTTGCCTTGCTACCTGGATGAACCATTGAATGCTTGGAGCTAAACTGTTTCACCTGGTGTGGTAGTTTACCCCTAACATTTCCTCCATGATACATGATTGGTCTCACTGTGAAATAGCAAGATTGTAGTAGGTAAGCTCGAAAACCAGTTCTAGTTTATTAACTGGAACGCAGAGATTAAGGCGAGCGCATAAGTATTACTTGACTAGCTTATGAGCAATTAAAGCAAACAAAATCCAACAGATGCAAAGGATTACAAAAACTTGGAAATTCTTTCAACTTACCAGATAAATCCACGTCTGGCTCATGGTATTCATGCATTGCCAGCTGCCCCGCCTGTTCATTTGACAAATCAATAAACACATAAACAAGACAGGCCGAGGAAGCACTAAGCAGTGACTTTAAAACACCTGGTACAGACTCATGAGATGTTTAGCATAAGCAACATTTAACGGATAAAAATCAGACTGAAAACGCAGAACAAATTTTATACTAGGCTTATACCTTGAACGAAGCGGCTGGAACGGAAGAGAAAGCTTCGGAGAATCAAAAGAGGAACAAACTCGATGGCGGCAATCTCTTAAGCACCTCCCATAACCCCACCGCGTGGGACCTCCCCAACTGAACAATAACCGGAACCACTCTCGAAAGGATCGCAACCGCAATAATTAGGGTTCTCAAAAAGGTAATTAAGCCACACAATAAGCGATTTACCAAGAGATCTAAGACTCGTCTCTTTCCTCAACTCAGCCTTACGCGAAGACTGCGATTGTGCAATTCGAAAGCCCTAAGTCGCTTCGAGGATTGTGCTTAATCGAACATTAGAGTCGCCGGAGAGAAACGAAGTAGAAGACGATGGAGAGGAACGAAGGAGATGAGTGTGAGGGAGGGTACTCCAGACTTTTTGAAAAAAAAATTGGATATATATGATTAAGGCTGTATATGTGATTAAAGGTATAAAAAAATGGATATATGTGATTAAAACCCAATTTTTTTCTCAGGTTCTCTTCCATTTATTTTGGTTATATTTCTACCCTAAGCTTGAAGATTTATTCTTTTCCCACTTCATTTCATTTAACAGAGGAGTATTAACAGTAGTAATATTTTAATGAATACATATTAGGTTGACTGATATTTTTTGTTTCTTATGCGCATACCAGAATAGTTGTTGATCGGGTATCGTTGAGTTTGGTCAATCGTTAAAATATACAATATATTAGTATTAACGAATTATTTTATTATTTTATGAAATTTTAATATTATGAGTTTTTAGTTTTATGTAATATAAGTGCAATATGAAATATATTAGTTTAAAAGAATTATTAATCCTATTATTGTTTCATGAAATTACAATAGGATTAACATATTTGTAAAAACGAATTATTTTATTAGTTCATTATATTTTAATGGTAAGATTGTATTTTATAATTTATAATAGGAGTAATATCTTTTCAAATTCCTCAAATCATCATGTACTAGCTAGTTACATAAGTAGTTAATGTTTATAGTTAAATTTTAATCAGTAAATGATGAAAATTAATCATATAAATTATTTGTATGCTTAGTTGGTTGATGATGTGTCTTCACCAAAAGAGAAAATCTAACTTTATGTATATAGATGTCTAAATGTTATCAGGTGGTCCTGAGATCAAGCGGACCAAGTTCATGTTTGCGACCGATTATATTAACATTAAATTTCTGTTAACTTCTTACAAAATATTACTTAAGTCTAGTAGTATAATTATATTGAGGTCTAGAGTTTGAGATGAGGTGGAAACGCTTTTTTTTTCTTTCAATTTTTCTGGTTTTTTCGCAAGTATGTATTTTTCTCTTTCTTAATTTGCGGCTCTTCAAAATCCAGGAATTATTGTGAATGTTATACGCATTTAAAAAAGAGATAGGAAAAAAGGTTTGCTTTCTTTTTAGTAAGGGGTATTTTTATCAAGGGAAATTTGGTGTAGTAAAAAATAGAACAAAATTAATGAAATATCTATATAATATAAAATATTAGAAAACCAGGCATAAGATATTACAAAAAATGAAGGCGATTTTTTTGGCGATCTGTAATCAGTTACTTTTCTGAAACTTTTGGCCTCTCTTCACGTCGGTTCATGTTCCACACGACGGAGGATGTGGGTGTTTCCTCCCCCCCACGACTCCAGTTCTTCTCCGCGATGGCTATATATTTCCATTGTGATGCCTTTTACTCTGTACTCCTGTTTGCCTTCTTGCAATTTCAACAATCGTGTCTCTTCAACTTCTATCCACATCACTTACTCAAATTGCACTTGGTCACTGTAATGGCGGATAACCTCAGGCGAGCGGTCCAGGACTTGACTCTTGGCGCTGATGACACTCCAATTGTATTGCCATTAGATGTTGTTACCCAAGCCGTAGCGGAAAACCGTCACATGCTAGTTGGCCGACCAGTCATGCCCCGACGTCAAATGTTGCGTTCCATCATTGCCAATTTCCCCAGACTTTGGGGGTTGGGTGGAATTGTTCACGGACGCATTGTTGAAGGCCGTATGTTCCAGTTTGTATTTCCCTCTGAGGAAACCATTGAGTCGGTTCTTCGGCGAGGTCCTTGGTCCTTCTCTGACCGTATGCTCGTTATTGAGCGCTGGACTCCTTTGTTCAACCCATTGATGTTGAATTTTATCCCTTTCTGGATACAAGTTCGCGGGATTCCTTTTCACTACATCAATCATGATGTCCTGATTCACATTGGTCGATCTCTAGGTATGTACATGGAGGTGGATTTTGATGCAGAGACGGCTGGCCGGGTTGAATTTGGACGAGTTCGCATCAACTGGAATGTCGACCACCCACTACGTTTCCAAAGGAACTTTCAATTTGCTTCTGGCGTTAACACTCTGCTTCGGATACGCTATGAAAGGTTGCGTGGTTTTTGTGAGGTATGTGGAATGTTGACACACGACACTGGTCGGTGTTTGATACAAAATGGTGGCCCGGATCAACCATCTAATGGAGACTCAGATAATGATGATAACCAGCCTGAACTGGTTCCAAACATGGGTGTCCACATTGAGGAGATCCATGATGATGTTCCTGGTGGCAATGAGACTGAAAATGGTTACAAATTTCACATGCCTACTACACCAAATCCGGAAAACGTTGATGAGATGATTGGAGCAATCCAGTCCCTGACCTCGGAGGCGAGTGAGGATGACCTTGACTCTGTGTCCTCTTTTGGCCTGGATGACTCTGGCCCGATGAATTTCGTCCAGGGTATAATGGTGAACTTGAGATGAGAGAGGTCTTTAACCCCTACCCTGAGTCCCCTGCTTATCCAGCGAGGTATGGTCCTCCTCCTGATCCCACAACTCTGCCCTTAGTTGGTCCTGTTGTTTCTTCTAGTCTTGTTGCAGCAACGGCATACCCATTGACCTCTTGTAAGCGTAAAGACTTGGAGGATCCCACAAATAAAGGCAAAGCGAAAGTACAAATCCGGGAAGTTGGTGAATCAAGCCAAACGTTTGATGCTTATGACAACACTCGAGGCACGGTGGGCCCTAAACCACCAAGGGCAACATGATTACAGCCGTTTGGAACTGTCAGGGGATAGGAAATAACCCGACAGTTCGACGCCTTAAGGAGATATACCATAAATATCTCCCGGACATCATCTGCCTTCTTGAAACTAAGCAACAAGATAACTATATTCGCGACTTATGTTGCGATTTAGGATATGATCATTATGTAACTGTTCCCCCGCGTGGTATGAGCGGTGGAATAGCTATCTTTTGGAAAAAAATCTCTTACACTTTCTGTTGTTTTTCAGTCTCCTCATCTTGTAGACACCCAAGTTCAGTTTAATGGATTATCCTTCTATTGCTCGTTTGTGTATGGCCATCCTGATACACAGCAACGTAACTATTTATGGGAGAGGTTGGAGCGTCTAGCAACACATCGACATGGACCGTGGTATATTTTGGGAGACTTTAATGAAATCAAAGACAATACTAGAAAAGCGTGGTGGCCCTCGACGTGAAGAGCGAACGTTTCAGGCTTTTCGCATTATGCTGGCTACCTGTGATTTTCATGACGTTAAAGCCACTGGAAGTCGATTTAGTTGGTATGGCAAACGATATCGACATGATATCCGGTGTTGTTTAGACAGAGCTATGGCCAACCGTGCTTTCCTGGCACTATTTCCTTCTGCTCTAACGAGTTTCCTCCCTTTTGAGTGTTCTGATCATCGACCAGTTATCACGAATTTCTCTCACACAGTGGAAGAAAGTCGGTTCAAGTACGACAGTCACCTTTATGCCAATGACAGTTTCAAGACTCGTATAAGCCAATTCTGGCATCAGGAGATGGCTGTTGCAACGTGTTTAAGTACCAAACTCACGGCATGTCGAAAACATATGTCAGACTGGAAAAGATTGAATCGCACAAATGCTGCAGACCTTATTATTTCACTAAAGAAACAGTTGGATGAGGCTTGCTCACATGGTGATTTAGATACTCACAAATCCGAGATATACGAGCTTGTCTACAGCATGCTTATATGGATGAAGAGCACTATTGGTAACAAAAAAGCAGGGTACAATGGCTAACCAAAGGAGACCGCAACACCAGATTTTTCTATGCAGCATCAAAAAATCGACTAGCTCGTAATCGGTTATTAGCTATTGAAGATGATGAGGGTCTGATTTATCGTGGAGATTCCCAAATATGTACTGCTGCAACAAACCATTTTGCCAAGCTCTTTACCACATCACGTCAGCCTTCATTGGACTACACAAATATCTTTAGTGCTTTCCAAGCACGGGTGACGCCAGAAATGAACTCAGACCTCACCAAGGAAGTTACAGAGGAGGAGATTCGTGCAGTTGTTTTCAGCATTGGCAAAGATAAAGCTTCAGGTCCTGATGGCTATACATGTGCTTTTTATTAACAGTTTTGGGATGATATCAAGGATTCAGTTATATCAGAAGTTCGTCAATTCTTTCAAGATGGCTCTATGCAAGGATCTTTAAACCATACAAATCTCTGTCTCATTCCCAAGAATGATCTTCCAACTCGTCTCTCTGATTTCCGACCAATCTCCTTATGCAATGT
>OVAP01005598.1:1793-12841 GCA_900406295.1 Aurinia saxatilis | reverse complement strand
ACCCGGCGTCGCAAATTTCCCTCGCAAATGGCGTGTTTTCTTGTAGTGTCTACTCAAGTTGTCAAGATGAACATATTAATACATAACAAATCACCGAAGGTGTCAAACCTAAGCAATCATGTGTTAAGCACAAATTCTACCTATCTGTCAAGCCATGTATAACCTATTGAAAACTCCTATTACCAAAAAAAGATCTACTCAAGAATGAATGAAACAACCATACCAAAAGCACCATAAATCAAATCTATAAATAAATAGAAAAGGATTCAAAAAACTTCTCCAAATCAGTAGACAAGGATGAGACTTCTCCCTTACAACAACAAAACTAAATAACAAAGGAATTTAAGAGGAAGATGAAAGCAAAGTGCTCTCTCTTGAGAGTTTTGTGTAAAGAGAGGCACACCATTATTATGATATGAGAAGCCTCGTTATATAGAGAGTGAGACACGACCAAGGGCTTCAGTAAAGAGATAAGAGAGGATCAGCTGAAGAGATTCACAATATTTAATCTTATCTCCTTCAGTCGATCGAATAAAGAGGATATTTGATCGATGGTTATCCAAAAATATATTTTGGTAACTTTTGAATATCTCCTGACACGTCTAGAAGCTTCTAATGGATCCTTGGGCCTTGAATCACTCATAGGCTTAATTCATTTGGGCCTTGATCGATTGAATCAATTTGGCAATCGATCGATCGTTCTTCCTTCGCGTTCTTCGACTGCTTCACATCGAGACTGCACAATCTGTCTTCAGTAGAATCAGCACAACTCAATATCTAACCATTGGAATTGCTTCGTGACACTTGCATTGGAAATCTGACTTCTTCATCTAGCATGTGTCAAAAGCTCATAGCAATCTATGATGGGGAAAGTCTTCATCTAAAGCCGAACTTCTGAAGCGTGGAACTGATCCACTTCACCACTCTTCAGTATTAATGGAATAACTTCTTGGTCGCTAGGACGAATGACTTGATTCCAAGCCCATGTGACAGCGGACTCATGTGGCTTGATTGTCTTCCATTCTAACTTCAATCAAAAATGCACAACAGATTTGTTAATTTTGCTAAACACGTATGGATCATAAAGCTTTAGATTTTTTTTTTTTAGTTTTTTGTATTTATTTTTGGTCCAAAAGCTTTCACCATATACAATAAGGCACGAGTTTTACCTTAATTTTGTTGATGTTTCACCAGGAAAATCAGTCTTGAAACTTTCTCTTTGAATCTCCATGCATGTATTAAGATCGTAGCATGCCTTTTCAGCAGTCTTCACGAGTGATTGGAAAACTGTGTTGGTCTCATCTCTCCGGCTGTTTTACACATACTGCATATAAGAAAAAAAAACAGAGACTGCAAGGGGTTCGAAAATAGGTTAGGTTTATGGGTGTGGTACCAACTGAAAGTAAGTTGGCCATTCAGGAGCAAGGGAGTGGTTAGATTAGAAATCCTGAATGGATTTGGTTTTCCTGCTCTAACACCTCCAGCAAGAAAGATTTATAGTCCGGTTTATGTTCAAATAGAATAGAGTCAAAAATCAGATTCATTAAAGTACGTGCATCAAGATATGCTGGGGAAGCTTGAGTATGGAGTTTCTGAAACAAGTGTCTCGGGGCAGTCTTGTAAAGATGGTCACTAGGCCACAAAATCCAGCTGTGAGTAAGATCCTTATTCCATACTGAAATTTTAGAAAATAAGGGCGAATTTTTTTGCAAAAGCATTTTAAAACCGGTTTAATACCATTAAAAAGATAGCCAAAAGAGACAAACGAGTTAGACAACAAGGAATCCCCCCCCCCCCCTACTTGAATTTCATAGTTCCCGATGTAAACAAACTGTGAGAGCAAAATGGGAATGAAAATGGATTGAAATGAAAATGGAAGATGGATTTTACCTCATAGTCTTTGAATGGATCGAATGACCTCTTTTGTCTTATTGAAATGAAAGGACTTTACAGGAAATAGGTGAAGATTATACCTGACTGACGACATCAGTATCTCATCATTTGTCGTGTTGTTTAAAGGATCTCTGTTCTTCATTTGTGGTCTTCATCGGTCGAACCAGGCATGTGTTCGATCGAATCACATTATGAAAAGACTGAATTCTGCCCGCCCTCCTGATTTGTGTTGAACTTTGCATCACGTTTCTGAATCACCAGTTGATTCGAATCAGGTGGCCTCTGGTTTTCCAGTTGAACAGCGATGTCGTGTTATGAACAGAAGCCATTTGATCAAATTGACAAGTCCTTCGATCAAATCTGCTCCTGCAGATCTTTTTCTTCGATCTTATTTTCCTGAGACACTAACAAAAACATTAAAAAGCACCAAAAGAAAAGAGAAAATAAACTTACCAGTGTGTTGCCTCCTACTCAGCGCTTTTGTTTAAAGTCGTTTAGCTCGACTTTTCGGCACAATGCTAGTCAAAAGGTTGGGTCAATGCACCTTTGGTCCTTCTCCTATTTCTGCAAAAAGCAATGTATGCAAAGAAATGCACAAGTGTCCATACGAAAGGGACAAAATTCTCTGCAAGAAAGCTTAGAGTAAACATAGCATGTATCTTGGAATTATCCTTGATAATTGGATGCTCATTAAAACCAAAATCATCTGAAGAAAATATGAAGTCAATAGCATGTTTAAATGAATTTTCAGAGAAGGATTTAATTTATAACCTGTGAGGTGATTATCTCCATCATAGACATCAGTTTTTGCATCATCATGGATTCCTCCAACAAAAGACTCTTGAAGCTTTGTAAGCGTGCTATGGATATTTTCTTTCGGTTGACATTGAGATTCTTCCTTCTCATGAACATTGGAATTCATTTTGCACAAAAAAATTGATATGTTAAACAAAGTATTATCATAAGAAAAATACTTATTTTCAGTAGTCTCTTGAAAGAAAGAGGGCTGCATTTGATCAAATTTTTCTTCTCATGGCAGGGAGGCGTATCAATCAAACGGAAGCTCTTCCAAGTTCAAATCGAAAGGAAAGCAATCTTCCACACCTGCATTATTAAATTCACAACACAAATCATCATTAGGTAATAAATGAGTAGAGTTGCAAGAGACTTCCGACATTGATTTAGCTTCCAAAGCATCAAGTTCCGTAATTCTTTCTTCGTATAACTTGTCAAGGAATGAGCAAAACTCTTTTGCTTCATCGGTTTGAGAATTCCTTTTATGCTCCACATGTGCTGGAAAATTCATTCCAACGCCAGGTTGATGTGAGTGGTCCATTAGCTTCGCCGTATGAAATCTTCTAGAGACTCCTGAAACTTCATAACCTTCCATTTAAAAAAAAAATGAATTTCCTGAAAAACAAGAAAGACTGAAATAAATAAAAAAAACTAAAATGAAATGAAATAAAAAGCTTAGACTGAAATCTAGTCTTAATGCTGGGGGTACAGCTGTTGCTCCCCCTACAACAACGCCATAAAACTTGATGGGGATTTAGTTTTCACCCAAAATATTCCTGCAAGCGCACATGCTCTCGCAATAGTACTTAGGGATCGAATCCACAGGGAGGCAAAGTGTACACGGATAGCAAAATCGATTCAACTTGAGCTAAGCAACAAAATATAATATTTTTGTTTTTTAATCGATCGAATGGGTTTAGTCGTTCGATCGATTGGAAATGTTTTTTTTTTAAAACTGCAAAATGAAATGAAATAAAAGAAAAAGATAACTAAGTAGTTTTTGCAATTGTCGGGTTTCAGAGACTTCTTCTAAGTTCCATGGATTAAACTATTCAGGGTTTATAGGCAGATAAAAATCTGGTTAAGTATTCAAGTCAGTCATAAATTAATCATCCTATTTTCATAGTATTGATTAAACATGTCTAATATCGTAAATCACACAATAGTCACAAAGTGTGAACTAGGAACGCAACCCCATAAGTTGTTACCTATCATTTAATAGTAGTTCTTTCCAATCTACTCAAGTTGTCAAGATGAACATATTAAAGCACCTAATGTGTCAAACCTAAGCAATCATGTGTTAAGCACAAATCCTACCTATATGTCAAGCCATGTATAACCTATTGAAAAATCCTATTACCAACAAAAGATCTACTCAAGGATGAACGAAACAACCATAGCAAAATCAATAAAAATCAAATCCATAAATAAATAGAAAAGGGTTCAGAAAACTTCTCCAAATCAGTAGACAAGGATGAGAAATCTTCTACCTTACAACAACAAAACTAAATAACAAAGGAATTTAACAGAAAGATTAAAGCAAAGTGCTCTCTCTTGAGAGTTTTGTGTAATGAGAGAGTTTTGTCTAAAGAGAGGCACACCATTCTTATGAGATGAGAAGCCTCTTTATATAGAGAGTGAGGCACGACCAAGGGCTTCAGTAAAGA
Organism: Aurinia saxatilis; assembly: GCA_900406295.1. NCBI lineage: Eukaryota > Viridiplantae > Streptophyta > Magnoliopsida > Brassicales > Brassicaceae > Aurinia > Aurinia saxatilis. The sequence goes on along the minus strand of OVAP01005598.1, from coordinate 8,486 downwards.
GATAAGAAAGGATCAGCTGAAGAGATTCACAATATTTGATCTTATCTCCTTCAATCGATCGAATAAAGAGGATATTTGATCGATGGTTATCCAAAATATATTTTGGTAACCACTAAATATCTTCTGACACGTCTAAAAGCTTTTAATGGATCATTGGGCCTTGACTCACTCATAGGCTTAAATTCATGGGATTCAAGAGGATTTTTGGGCCTTGATTTATTGAATCAATTTGGCAATCGATCGATCATTCTTCCTTCGCGTTCTTCGATTGCTTCACATCGAGACTGCACAATCTGTCTTCAGTACAATCAGCATAACTCAATATCTAACCGTTGGAATTGCTTCGTTCCACATGAATTGTAAATCTGACTTCTTCATATAGCATGTGTCAAAATATCATAGCAATCTATAATGGGGAAGGTCCTCATCTAAGGCCAAACTTTTGAAGCGTGGAACTGATCCACTTCACTAGTCTTTAGTATTAAGGGAATAACTTCTTGGTAGTTGGGAAGAATGACTTGTTTCCAAGCCCATGTGACATCTGAATCACGTGGCTTGATTGTATTCAATTCTCACTTCAATCCAAAATGTACAATAGATTCATCTGGCCCCGAACATCTGGTGTTGAATTGCTGAACTTGGAGAATAATGCCCATTTATGACATAAAATACCTTATTTTCACAAAAAGATTTTGAAAACATAAAATAGTGAAAACCTTCATTTTAATCTTGAAATCCTTTAGTTTCTTCAAAAGATGTATTTGAAATATATGGTAAAAAACGGTAAAATATCACCCCTATTAGTTATCTCCGAGGAAGCCGTGTTAAAATTGTCTCTTGTCACAGAACAACACCCGGTTCCTTATCGACTTGCGTGGCTTAATATGAAGACTGATATTAAGATTAACAAGCAGTGTCGTGTTCCCTTCTTGGTGGGCAGTAATTACAAGGATGTGGTTGTCTATGATGTGCTTCATATGGACGTGTGTCACATTCGTTTGGGTCGTCCTTGGCAGTTTGATCGAAAGACTACTCACGATGGGTTCGCTAACACTTATTCATTTCTATTTGAAGGTAAGAGGATCACCTTGTTGCCATCAAACGACACTACAATCTCTGCCTCATCTCATCATGAGCCGGCCTCCACGGTGTCTCCACCAGTAACCAGCGCTCCGTCATTGCTCGTTACGAAAGCTCAAGTGTTAGAAGAGATGGAAGATGTTTTTTTTGCATATGCGCTGGTCGTTACAAACTCTCCTCGCCCACTAATCTCACTGCTCCTCCTGAATTCGACGCACTTTTGTTCGAATTCCGTGATGTATTCCCCGACGAGCTACCTGTGGGTTTACCTCTGCTCCGCGACAATCAACATGACATTGACCTTGTTCCAGGTGCTGCCCTCCCTAGTCGACCTCACTACCGCATGAGTCCACAAGAGCATGCCGAGTTATGACACCAGGTCGAAGAACTTCTCGTTAAGGGTTATATATGAGAGAGTAAAAGCCCTTGTGCTGTTCCTGCACTGTTGATCCCCAAGAAATATGGTAGTTGGCGAATGTGTGTGGATAGTCGTGCTATCAATAAAATCACGGTGAGGTGTCGTTTTTTCATTCCTCGTCTTGATGATCTCCTCGATCAGATTGGTTTTACAATGATTTTTACGAAGCTGGACCTTAAAAGCGGGTACCATCAAATTTGTGTGCGTCCAGGGGATGAATGGAAGACAAATTTTAAGACACGAGAAAGCTTGTTTGAGTGGATGGTGATGTCATTTGGTTTGTCGAATGCACCGAGCACATTCATGCGGATTATGAACCAAGCTCTCCGTCCTTTCATTGGTCGAAGTGTCGTGGTATATTTCAATGATATACTCATTTTTAGTTCCTCTCTCGCTGATCATCTCACTCACTTACGTGATGTTTTGCTTGTATTGTGGCGTGATAAGTTGTTTGTAGCGACCGCCAAGTGTGCGTTTGGTGTGTCTCATGTCCTTTTTTGGGTTACATTGTATCCACAAGAGGATTGGCGGTCGACCCTTCAAAGGTTTCGGCCATTGCATCTTGGCCAACACCGAAATCTATAACAGAGGTACGTAGTTTCCATGGCTTGACATCATTTTATAGATGCTTTGTCGCGCACTTCAGCAGAATAGTGGCCCCAATAATGGATTGCATGAAGGCCACTCAGTTTCATTGGACAGAGGAAGCGGCTAAGGCTTTCCTTGTGATCAAGGCGAAGCTCACCTCGGCCCCCGTTCTCGTCTTGCCGAATTTCGACCTTGCCTTTGAAGTTCACTGTGACGCTTCAAAGTTAGGCATTGGGGCGGTATTAAGTCAAATTGATCGTCCTATTGCTTTCTTTAATGAAAAGATCGCTGGCTCTCACGCACATTATAGCACCTACGACTTTGAATTATATGCAATGGTAGAAGCCGTTAAACACTGGCGTCATTATCTGTTCCATCAAGAATTCATTTTATCCACCGATCATGACTTTCTCAAGCATATGTCTTCTCAAGATAAAGTCTCCGCTCGTCATGCATCTTGGTTTGCCTATTTACAGCAATTTACTTTTGTGATCAAACACAAAGCTGGGGTTCTTAACAAGGTGATGATTATTTGGTTTTCGATGGTTATTTGTTTCGTGGCATCCATTTGTGTATACCATCTTGCAGTTTGCGGCTACAATTGATTAAGGAATTGCATTGTGAAGGGCATGTGGGAAGGGACCGTACATTGCAACTCTTATGAAATTTGTACTTCTGGCCCTCGATGCGCAAGGATGTGAAACGATTTGTGCTTAGGTGTGGCATTTCTCAAGCCTCGAAAGGTAAAGCGAACAATTCCAGCCTTTACTTACCTTTATCAATTCCTACACAACCGTGGACCAACATCGGTATAGATTTTGTTCTTGGTCTCCCTCACACACAACGAGGCCATGATTCCATTTTTGTTGTTGTTGATCGTTTCTATGAGATGGTGCATGTTGTGCCTTGACGACCGATGCTGTCCAAGTTGATGTGTTGTTTTTTCGCGAGATATATAAACTCCATGGTCTTCCATCTTCAATTGTATCTGATCGCGATTCTCGCTTTTTAAGTCATTTTTGGCGTTCCCTATGGCGTCTGTTGCATACTATCTTGGATATGAGTTTGTCTTATCACCCTTAAACTGACGGCCAAACTGAAGTAACTAATCGTGCTCTTGGAGATTTGTTGCGATGCTTGGTGGGAGATAACACTCCTTCATGGGACACAGTGATTTGCCATGCCGAGTTAGCACACAATCATGATGTAAACCGTAGCACCGGCTTCAGCCCTTTTCGTGTTGTTTATGGTCTTCTTCCTTGTTGTCCAGCTAATCTCGGTGTGGCTCCTGACCGAACTCGTTTTCATGGCCGAGCGTATGACGTAGTGGAGGAGTTTGAGGCGATTCATCAGCAAGTGCGAGCTAATCTTGAATTTGCTACCTCCCTGTATAAGGCTGCAGTCGATGTTCATCGTCGAGAGGTTAATTTTGCGATTGGTGATATGGTTTGGACTGTGCTGACGAAAGACCGTTTTCCTGTTAACACATACAACAATTTGAAAGCTCGTAAGGTTGGTCCTCTAGAGATCGTTCAGAAGATTAATAACAATGCCTATCGTCTTCGCTTTCCTCATCATATGCATACAGCCGATGTGTTTAATGTTAAACATTTGGTTCCTTATTTTCCCGACGATACCAGTCCGAATTCGAGGCCAAATTCTTCTGTACCCCCCGGGACCTGATGCAGCGTGTGATCACTTTATTTCTTTTTTGGTGTTTGGTCGTATTTTCCTTTTACATATTTCCTTTTCTTGGTGTTAAAGCAAGTGATTTTCAAGTTTTCCTTTTAAGATTAGGTCTTATTGTGAACCTCTATTTATACCTATGTATCGTTCACTGAGAACGCAGCTTTTGATATTTTAATAAACCTAGAGAGAATTCTCTTATCCTTCTTGCCCACCTGTTGAGTTCAAGAAAAGCTTAGACAACTTAGCTTTCAATCCCGTTGATTTAAAAGCTTTCTTGTTGTCCAAGTCCCCTTTACAACCCGAGAATCCTTTGATCCCGTTGATCAAGCGATCCCTTGTTGTATCTTCTAATATCCTCCTGCAACAGGGAAGCTCCACTGAATTTCTCACTAAAGTATTCCACTGGTTTTCCTCCTTAAGTTAAGACAACTCCTATGCTTGTACCAAAAGCATCACATTCAATCTCAAAATTGTTTATCAAAGTTATGAAGTACCGAAACATGCGCATGTGTGAGGCTATCTTTCAGCTTATTGAGTGGGTCTTCTTGAGCTAGGCCCCATTTCAATTGCCCCTTTTTTTTTTCTTTTTTTATCACCAAGGTCAGTGGTGCAGCAATGGTATTAAAATCCTTTAGGTAGAAACTAGCCAATCCATGGAAACTCCTCACATGTCCAATTTTTGTTGGAGTCGGCCAGTCTTAAATGACTTTGGTCTTTTCTTCATCAACCTTTAAACACTTTAAACTTACAACAAATCCTACAAAAATGGCTTTGATCTTTTGCTTCTTTGGGGTTCACTCTATAAATAGCTCGGTTTGGTAAAGGTGCTCCAGGGACAAAATCAGTTTGATGCTAGATTTTTCTTATAGGTGGCAATTTGGGTGAAATATTGTCTGGAAACACATCAGTGAACTTCACAAGTAACTCCGAAACAGCAGCTGGTAAGTCTTGTATTTCTTGTCCTGAAAACGAAGCTTCCTTGAAGTTCTTGTGAATTAAGAGATTTCAAAACAGTAGTATGTGTTACATAAAGATTAGTTTACTTTGCTTTTTTCCGTTGGACATGTCCTTTTGCATCTTATGCACTGCGAAGTCAATGGTGTTAAACTATGCTTTTTGTTGTTGTGCATAAAGGTGTAGTGGTGTGTGCGACCATTGTGTAATGTCTCTTTGTCAAATTGCCATGAACGACCTAGAAGTAGATGTCCAACTTGCGTAGGGACCACATCACACACAACTTGATCTTTATATTTTCCTACTGAATGGTCTGGTGACATTTTCAGCGATTTTAAGCTCAGTCTCATCATTTGGCCACTTAAGCATATATGGTCCGGGATGCTTTATCTTTTGGAGACCTAGTTTATCAACCAAAATACTTGGTGGCTACATTAGTACAAGAACCATCTATAATCAAGCTACATACCTTAGAGTTTAATATGCACCCAGAATGTAATATATGTTTTCTCTTTGGACAATTTCTGGTTCAAAAAGAACGTTGAGAGCTCTCCATGTAACTAGAAGTTCTCCGGTGTTTGGATAGTCTAACATCTTCCTCAGATTCTTCAATATCATACTCTTCTTCATCTTGAGATTCATATTCTCCATTTTCTTTGAGAATCATAACTCTCTGGTTTGGGCACTCCCTTGCGCAATGTCCTTTTCCATGATATTTAAAACAAATGATATCACGAGTTCTTTGAGTTTGATCCTTACCTTGCTCTGGTTTGGTGTTCTTAGACGACTCGACTATGGGTTTCTTAAATCTGGATTCTGTTTCAATAGATATTCCGTTGTCTATAAGTTTTAGAGCTTGTTGATTCCAAGTAGACTTACTACGGCTTGCTGAAAGAGTCTTCCCCTTGATGTATTGTTCATCCTGAATAGCTAGGTGTACCAAAATATCATGGTAAGTTTGTCTCTCTACCTTTCTAGCAATCATGTCATGTAGCCCATCAATGAACTGTGCCATCAAGGTTTTCTTCAGAATATTCGGTATCCAATTTGTTTCTAAGTGTTTCAAACTCTTCTACAGACTTGGTATGTGGGTAAAAACACACAATCACTATATATTCGAGTGATTAAAAGAAGGACTCAAAGCAAGGCATAAACACAATGATTTAGCAAAGAGCTTTTTGTATTGATTTGAGTAAAATAGAGTCTTTCGTAGCGTAAGATTTTAGGGTTCTTAAGCTAGAAAGAGATGATCCAACAAGTTTAACCTAAGGAAGTATATATACGAGATTATGCCGACTTAGAATTAGGTTAGATCTTCTTGTATCTTCCTGATCCACCTTTCCTTTTCCCTTTAGGTCGGCCCGTCAACTCGGTATTTGGGCGTGGTTCTTCTTAGCTTTTGGCAGGTACTGGGCTGCTCGGCCCATCGTTACACGCTGATGAACTCGGCCTTCAGGGATAAGGAAGAATGGGCAGAGGAAACGATTTAGTTGTTTCCTCGGCATAATGTTCATGATACAAATTTGACCGAGGACACGATATTGATGATGTCCTCAGCTATATGCGTGCAGAACTATGCCGAGCTAATGATTCAGTTAATGTACTCGGCATGTCCTGAAATGAAGGTTATGCCGAGGAAGTGACTTAGGCAGACTTCCTAGGAATCCTCTTAGTGAATGTGTTAGCCAAGGCCGTGTTTAGGGAAATGACCTCGGCTTATATGTTTGTGCGGATTTGTGCCAAGCTCATGATTCAGTTAATGTCCTCGGCACATTCGAATATTGGGGTTATGCCGAGGATGTGGCTTAGATAGACTTCCTCGACATTCCTTTTGTAAATATGCTTGGCCAAGGTCGTGCTTAATGATACCACCTCAGCCCAGATGGTTCAACAATTAACCATGTCATTCAACTGCTAGCCCGTGATCTTCTATGGGGATATTTGACCCCCACAGTTAGCCACCC